>PVIU01000693.1:0-217627 GCA_004026605.1 Ondatra zibethicus
CTTCCAACAGGGCAGGGCACCATGCCCTCTTTCAAGGAAGAAGGGGGAGGGAGGAGGGGTGGGGGGTAGTGGGAGGGGACCGGGAGAAGGGGAAGAAAGGAAAAAAATTTTTTTTTCATCTTTAATTATGTTCTTGAATGGAAAAAATAAAACAAAACAATGTATGGAAAAAAAAATAATAAAAAATAAAAAAAAAAAAGAGAAAAAAAAAAAAGAAGTTCTTTTATTAAAAGCCATACTCTCAGATCTGTAAAGGCACTTGAGAATTAGGGTGCCTTTACCTGTCATCAATATCTGAATTATTAGGGAGAAATGTCACCTTGGTGGGGTCAGCGTACATGAGCGCCTTTGCTAAAGATGGTGCTGAGGTTTCTGTTTTGAACTCAGCCAAAAATGGTGGCTATCCACATATTTGTATTTTTCCAGAGCTGTTGTAATCTGGAGTTAAAATTGTACAGATTTTAAAACAAGCACACATATACACACAGGCAATAAAGTAAGCATGCTGTGACCACATTATTTACACATATATATTAACAGACAGTTGAACAAAACTTTTTTCGGGAAACTGTCATCTGACCAACTAGAAATCCTGGAGTAGGCTGCAGGAGCCAGGCGAGCACACAGGTGTCCCACTGAGGGCCAGGTCAGCAGATGCTGTAAAGGAGGAGAGAAACACAAGGATGGAACAGCTCTGTCACTCAGAGTGAGAGGGCAGGGGGAAAGGATCCATTGCAGGGATAATCTCAGTGTGACCAGATCACATGCCAGGAATGCAGAGACACAAACAACAAACACTGAGAGAAGCTGGGGGATGGGAGGTGGGGTAGCAGCCCGTGTCTCTGGTAGCATGGTCAAGGTGTGACTTTTAGGATCTTAATTTCCAGGTAGGTGGGAATCTGGACGCACCATGACCCTAGCAACCAAGGCTGGTGCTGTGTGACATTGACCACTGAGGGAAGGGCAGGAGAAGAGTACCCAGAAACCATGGGCATATGGCGGTTTTGTTTACTTGTCCCCATGCAGGCAAAAAATTTTTAGGTGTTAAGGAAGTATGGTGTCAGATAGCCATGATTAAAAAATGATTTTGTAAAAGGTAGCCCAAGGGCATTTGGGGATCAGGACTTGAATTGCCGGTGGCCATTTCACAAGTCTATGCTGGGACCTGAAACCAAGTCCAATGTATCTACTGTGTTAGGCTTTGGGTCAAAAAACCAGAGGGCTGTGGGAAATCCCCTTGAACATAACATCTTCTGCAAAATGGATGCCATAGGACAAGGCAGGTCCTTGTCTTGGTAACAGGTCAGGAGCCTGGTGCCACTGTGTCTTTTGAAGACACCCTGGGCCTCTAAGGCAATGACTTGGAAAGTACAGCTCACTCAGTTGAAGCTGATCTAAGGCTGGAGGTGAGCAGGTGTCGGGGAGGGTGTTTCTTACTATGTGGCCCTGGGCCAGTTGGGATAAAAAATAGCCCCTTGGTGGGACTTCCAGATGAAAAGATTCTGCACCCTGATAAGCCTCTTCCCTGATGCACTGATGCAAATCAGACCAAATTAAACTGAATCAGAAAAAGCCCAGGTTTAATGGATACAAACGTTCCCCAAATTGCTTTCCAGCCCCTCAGAGAGGAGACAGGAAAGGAAGAGCAGAAACCTATGTGCTTGTTCTCTGGAGTGCAGTTTAAATACCCTGTGGTAGTGGTCTTGAACATCTCTGGGAAGGATTATCCTTTGGGGGACTTTCTCAGGGGTGGAATCTGGACTGAGGCAACTCCCAGGGGAGGGGGCTTCAGGTGGAACTTCCATCCAAACATTCCAGACTCTTTGGATATATGGATGCCAAGGGTTAAGGTGATGATTCCACCCAAACAGTGGTTTCAGTGTCATTCACATGCTGAGTCCAGAAAAAGCATCAAACTATGACCAGGACCACTAAATCTATACACTAAAAAACAAGCTGTCCAACTTGAAATTTGAAATATGTACCACTAGTGTTCTTGAAACTTCTCTTCACATTGGTCATCCTACTGCAGATAAATAATAGCATGATGTTTTGCCTTTCTTAGAAAATTGAAAATTTTGTATTTCATTTCATCTTTTAAATAATAACGTTAGTTTCAAAACCTTTACATTTATTGTGTGTGTGTTTTCTTTCCTGATAGAATCTCAAATGTACTAGGAACACTCTCAACTAGCAACATTCTGTCAAATGTCAAAGTGACATAACCAGAAAATAAAGCAATATTTCATGTAGAAAGTTTACAAAGAAATGAAATTGATTCCAAAGCAAATGGAAACGCTTGGCTTCTATGAGCTGCAATGGGAACAAACTGCTTTGCTGTTGTTAGCCTAAAGTTTTCATCAATCTTTGTGATTTTCAAATTTGATTTTCATTTTTACTTCAGCTATGCATAAACGTCGGTTTTCAATTTTGAAGTCAAGCATCACGATGTGAATTGTTGCAGCTTTCTTTGAATTTGTGTAGAGTGAATGCTTTTGATTGCACTTGTGAATGTTGGAAATTTACTTTGGCACAGGTCATCATTATCTAAAAGTGCAGAAGTGTGTGCATCTGTAAGCTGCATTTTTCTCGGGTTATCCTGGTCCTTGTTATTCATGAAGATCAGAAGGAAGTTACAGTGTTTGAACTGTGCACAAAAGTACCAGAGACACACACAAAAAAACTACTTTAAAAGGAGACAGTTATATGAGCATCCCATGGGGATGTTTACAAGATTCCATGGTTCAAATTCATTTACTTAAAAGTAAACATTAATGGATTCGTGTTGCACTATGAAAAGAAGCAGGAACAGTTTGCACGACAGCATATGTATGTGTTCACACTTTGCTCATTTCTTTTGTTTTAATCGGTTGATGTTTAGCTCCTCCTTCATCTCACAGATTAACCCCTCCAGTCATAGTCAGGAAGGTTTATCTCTCTGCTTCAGTTTCTTTTTTGTTTAAGCTTCTATTCCTATACATTGAGAACTCTTTTTGTTTGTGGCATGTAATCTGCTGTTAAACCAGTACCAACTCAGACACATAGCTTTTGTGTTTAGGAGTTGAACCAGTTTCTCCTTAATAGCTAATATTTTGCTGACTTTAAATCATTTTTTTAACTTTCTTTTGTCTCTAAAATGAAACTTTAAGGTGACATTTTATATTCCCCAAACTAAATTTTAGCAGTAGTTTCTCAATTGATATTGACTTCAATGGTAATTCTGTACCTAGCTCATCTTACCTCACTACCACTGGAGAAGTAGTTCTGACTTAGTCTGCCTATAGGTTTCAGGGAAAACTCATTTTTTTTTAAAACTTCTTTTCTTATACAAGATATGTTGACCTCCGCTTCCGAATTGCTGGGATCACTGGCCCTTGATTTGTTTTTATTCTGCTACAGGATAGTTTCCTCCTCCACATAATTATTTTTTGTTGTGGTGGTTGAACACTGGCCTTTATTGCATACATTCCAAGATATTTGTTTCCATATTCTGACACTGGTGTAATAACGACAGTAAATACGTAAAATAAAGATGTCACAAAATGGTATAGTAACAACTGTGCATCCTTGGCCAAAATTCTATGTAGTTTTTTTTATTAAAATAAAAAAAATCTATTTGGCTTCTAATCAGAATAAACAGTTGATAGTACTAGTGCCTTACTACAATGTAATTTCTTGTTCAAAAAAATAATCATACCCTTTTCTCTAGTTCTTCTTGTATTAGCTTGCAAGATAGTTTAAGAATTATACTCACACTTTCGAATATTTGCCATTCAACTTCATAGGGTCTCAATGGGATAGCATTACACTCCACTTAGCCTCAAACCCACCAAAGAATAATGATATTGGGAATGATAGACTATGCCTACAATCCTAGGAGAATTGTCACAATAAAAACAATGTGACATTTGAATATTTATTACTTTAATTATTTAACAATGATAATTCAAGTGCTGCAAATGTTTATTAAGTTTTAATTTTTATTTTTCAATCATTTCAGATATAATGCATATAATATATTTTAGTTATTTTCTCCCCTGATTGTCATTGCCTAGGCTTCTCCCACTTCCAATGAACTAGTCTTCCCAAGATGTCTTCCTGTTAACATTCATTTTGTTTAGGTCATTTTTATTTTGTGACCGACAGTTTACATAGGATTATTTACATGAACATGAGGGCTTATTTATTTTTTCTTTTCCTGTTGTTTTATATTTTATTTTGGGGAAGCAGGGCCATACTATATAGATCAAGATGCCTTGAAGCTTACTATGTTGCCAAAGCTAACCTGAAACTCACAGCAATTGTCCTCCCTCAGCATTGTAAGTGATGGGACTGCAAACATGAACAGCTTACCCAGCTTTTCTTTTATCTTAGTTTCTATAAAGTTTCACCTCTAAACATTTAAGATTCACTTATTGCTTTTCAGTGAAGAGTATACTCTCATCTGAATTCCATATTCTTCTCATAATTAAATTACTCTTTTATTTAGATCTGTATTGATAATATGATCAAATTTCCTCACTACAAGTTTCAAACTGTCTGAAGCAATTTAAGGATGACAAAGTAATCCAGGACTGGTGCAATTTAGTTTTATATTTCCTAGTAGGTAGAAGAGTAGACGTGAGTGATACTGTGGTAAAGGGATTAATGACTTTGATGAAATGCATGTGGAGAATTAAAGGACAAGAGACAGAAATAAAGAAGTAGAAAATTCAATGCTATGAATATTTATTAAATGTGCATTAACTATTTACTAGTTTCTCATAAATCATTCCAAGGCTGGAGAAGTTGAAAAACAGTGGGTCAAGGAAAATAACTACATTGTTAGGAAGCTGTAATGCCAAGTACACACACACACACACACACACACACACGCACACACACACACTGAGCTTACATGCTGACGTGCAGTGTTTCTATGCTTAGCTGTTGTGAGGTAAAACAGTAAATCAGAAGAGAACTATGTGTGTTTTAAAATGCCAGTTGCCACAGGGTATATTTCAAATGTGGGATGTCACCATCCTAATGACAAATTAACCCTATAAAAAGGGATAATTCTATGTATAAAATTTGTGGCTCTTAAATTTATTTTGCAATGTTCATTAAATTGTGTGCACTTTGCAGTATTTATTGGGTTTCATGTGGGCATAGTCTTCATATAGAAGGAAAGGAGAAATTAATTGATTCTAATTCCTCTATGAGAATGAAATTACATGGTAACTTAATGAACATTTATTGTGCCTTTGCTGAGTAGAAGGCAGGGTAGACAAATAAGAATAAGACATGAGCCTCACTGGGGTAGTGGAGAAAAGCCCAGGTTTAGTTCACAGAGCTCTTCCCAATCTATTTAAAAATACTTGCTAACTCACAGGGCTTCCATTTTCTTATTCAGACAGATTTACCACATAGAATCTGGGTGTCTAGGCTCAACTGCAGTGTATGAACATAAATAAAAAGCAATATAAACACAAATCAAATGGAATTTAGTTAAAAACCAAAATATAACAATGGATATCTGTTTCTCTTAGTAGAATAACTAGAAACAATATCTCTAAGGAAAAATATAGACTTTAAATAAAAGTGTAAGTAAGCAAAGACAGCTGAGAAGTGTAAAATCAAACAAGGACTTGCGGCAAACATTCTAGAGAGAAGAGAATTAAAGAACATTACTCCTGATATTTCCTCAGGGTTTCTATAAGCACCAGTGGCTAATGTGGTCCATCTAAAGAATTTCCGTGCATGAGCTGACTTTTGAAGTTCATTCCCTGTGGTGGGATGCCTTGTTTTCCTTGGGGTTTCCGAAAGCACTAGTTGCTAATGTGGTCCATCTAAAAAATTTCCATGCATGAACTGGCTTTTTGGAACCCATTTCCCCATGGTGAGATGCCTCACTCAGCCTTGGTGCAGGTGGTCCTGCCTCAACTTAATGATCTAGCCTTTGCTGACTCTCCATAGGAGGCCTTACCCTTTCTGTGGAGTGGATGGGAGTTGATTGGTAGAGGGATGTGGAAAGGGAAGTGTAAGGAGGGATGGGAAGGGGAACTGTGGTTGATATGCAAAATGAATAAAAAATTAAAAATTTCTATGTCGTGCTGGTAAATGGGAAGGCACCATGTTGAATATAAGAGGATACAGCCCTTTCCCTCAGTACCAGAGCCAAGAAACTGAGAGGCTAAAAAATTTTCAGGTAAGCAAGTGTATTAGTTAATGTTCATGTTGCTGTAAGAAAATACCATGTCCAAGGCAACTTAGAGAAGATGAGGCTTTATCTGGCATATAATGTCAAAGGGAAAATAGTCCGTGTTGGTCGAGTAGAGGTAGCAGGAGGCAGGTGAATGGAGTCACAACAGAGAATGCAGCTCTTAAACTGCAAATTGGAATCAGAGAGAGTGTACTGGAAAGGAATATGGCTCTTAAAACCACAAAACCCCAGACCTCAGTGATACACTTCTTCCAGCAAGGCAACATTTTCTAATCAGTCTTCTAAACATGGCCATCAATTGCCAAGGGCCAAACATTCAAATGCAAGGGACTATGTAGGGTCATTTGTCATTCAATCATCACAGTCGGGTTCAGATCTTACTGAATGTGCCTGCATCATTTGTAACACTGATGATACTGTTCAAGATTTCCTAACAATAAGCTTTGGCAGAAAAATGTCCAACAACATTAGACAACACCAAAACAAAACTATGTGCTTTTTGCCACTGGCCTGTCAGCGACATCAGATGTGTTTTTGCACACTGCAGTCTTTGAAAAACTTCCTAAACCACACACATTCACAACTATCATTTTTATGTAGCTGTTCTGGGGCATTTTGAATGAATCTTTCTTTTTTATGTTACTGGAATACTATTTTTGAGATACAATTATTTATTTTGAAATGTATCCATTTAAAATGTTCAGTTCGTGAATTTGGGCATATTCACAGGGATGTTCAATCATTACTACAAATGATTTTAGATTAAATGTTTATTGTCCTCTCACCCTACCCATTTGAAGTTCTGATCCATTTTTTCCCTTTGCTTTTTAACTTTATTGTAAAAAGTTACAAATAAAAAAAATCACACAACAAAATTTACCAGACCCAAAACTGCATGACTTAATACATATCTACATAGTTAGAATCACCATTTGAAATGGAAACTGTGGAGATTCACACTCGATTCTATACTTTAACTAATGTCTATATTATATGTACTTATCTATCATTACAGATTAAATATCCATGACAGAATTAGAACTAGAAAAACAATTACCTTTACGTCTTCTTTCACAACTCATGGCCATTGCTTGTGTTCAGTAACTCATTCCCGAATATTTAACCTTTCCTGTTCTTGTCTCTCTATGTTATACCATACCCAAATGGTATCTATTTACTTGTCTCACAGGCAAATAGAGACAAATTGAGAGCATTTCTTCTAAACTAAGGAATGAGACAAGGATGTCCACTATCCCCTCTCTTATTTACAGTCTCAGCTATAGAAACACAATAGTTTTCTATAGAAATCCATAAAAGAGGCAAAAAAAAGAAAGGAAGGAATGAAATTATCCCTGTTTGTAGCTTTTTTTTATTTTAAAGACTCTATCAAGTCTAGAAAATCGCCGGACTTCGTAAACACCATAGTAAAGCCGCAGGATTAAAAAACATCATCAACAACAACATAAACAAAAACCATAACTTGCATTTATACCAACGTTGTGCTGTCAGAGAAAGGAATTAGGAAAAACATTTCATTAAGCATAACACCAAAAATGAAATATATCTAACCAAAGAAGTGGAAGACTTTTCTACAATGAAAACTCGAAAATATTGAAAAGGAAATCGCAGAAGATATAAGATGGTGGAAATACATTTTATGCTTCTCTTTCCTCAACAACTGTGCTTCACGTATCTAAGAACTATATATTATGGAATTATTATAAAACAGAAACATAATTTGTTGTTTCTGTGTCTGGATTCCTTAGCATAATTTGAAAACTATTTCTACGTGTGACAGCAGAATCACCACTTCATCTGCTTTTACTACTTAATAGTAGTCTAATAAATGGATATATGATAGTTGTTTCCTGTCAGTTGATAGACTTTTGGTTTATTCCCACTTGATATGGTACATTAAAATGTTTATGCAAGTATTCATGTGCAAATTTGTAGAGACATATTTTTACATAAATGAATAAAAACATTGAAATGTTGTAACAAAAGTTTCAAGATCAATATATGGTATGACTTTGAACTAATTAATAAATAGGGAAGAGGTAACATTGTGTTGTTTGTTTCTTTGTTATTCTTATGCCTTGGTTTTATATTCTATAGAGATCAAATTTTTATCAATATATATTAAATGTCAATGTTTAATAGAAAATTCAGACTATGAGAACCTCCTAATTGATTAAGATTTGCAGTTGGGTAAGCCCCAGAATGAAAGCATGCCAATGACTGGTGGTCACGGCAGCCAGCTATACGATAGAACACATCTAATTCTTTTTCTTTTTTTTTTTTTTTTGGCTTTGTCTTAGTTTTGCAACTTTTTAAACTTTTCTTATTGATTTTATTGAACTATCCATTTTTTCTCTGCTCCCCTCCCTTTCTTTCCCCTCCCTTTCAGCGCTCTCCCATGCTCCCCATGCTCCCAATTTGCCCAGGAGATTTTGTCTTTTTCTATTTCCTATGTAGATTAGATCCATGTATGTCTCTCTTAGGGTACTTACCGTTGTCTAGGTTCTCTGGGATTGTGAAATGTAGGCTTTTTTGTTTTTTTGCTTTATGTCTAAAAGCCACTTATGAGTGAGTACATATGATGTCTGTCTTTCTGGGTGTGAGTTACCTCACTCAATATTATGTTTTCTAGATTCATCCATTTGCCTTCAAATCTCAAGATGTCATTATATTTTTCTGCTGTGTAGTACACCATTATGTAAATGTACCACAATTTTCCTTATCCATTCTTCAGTTGAGGGGCATTTAAGTTGTTTTCAGGTTTTGGTTATGACAAACAATGAACATAGGTGAGCACAGGTCCTTGTGGTATGATTGAGCATCCTTTGGGTACATACCAAAAAGTGGTATTGCTGGGTCTTGAGGAAGGTTGTTTTCTAATTTTCTGAGAAATCGCCCTACTGATATCCAAAGGGTGTGTACCAGCCTGCACTCCCACCAGCCATGCAGTAGTGTTCCCTTTCCCCACATCCTCTCCAGCATAAGTTGTAAGGATGTGAGGGCGAGCTGGCTATGGCATCTGTCACCCCATTGATTGCCAGGGTTGATTCGGCTGATCTGGCTGGCTAGGCCGGTGTCCCCTTCCTTCCTTGCTGCTCCATGTGCATCTCTCCTGAAGCTGTGCACTCAGTTGAAGAGGACGACCTCCTGGAATAGAGGAGGACTGGTCTTTGGTCAAGGGTATAGGAGTAGCTGCACTCCCCTGCTAGAACTTACAAACAAGCTCTCAAGGTCCACATCTATTTCTTAACTCACTTATAAAGCTCAAACATGTTGAGTTATAAGATATATTTCCAGAGCCTACAAGTGTGAGAGAACATCATTTAAAGCTGAATTGTGTGAAGACTATATCAATCCCCATATGACTCTGTTATGAGTAAAATGCCTATTGAACTAACCATAATAAGATGACAAAATAAGACATCATTCCCTTTAAGTGTGAGCAATCAGGAAAACACTGACAGACTTTCACAATATAGCATTGTTCAGCAATAGAAAGAGTGTGTGACACTGTAGAGTCTAACTGCTGTGTATTTTATTTAAATTCAGGATTCTCTCTCTCTCTCTCTCTCTCTCTCTCTCTCTCTCTCTCTCCCTCCCTCCCTTGCTCCCTCCCTCCTTCCTTCCTTCCTTCCTTCCTTCCTTCCTTCCTTCCTTCCTTCCTTCCTTCCTTCCTTTCTTTCTTTCTCTCTCTGGCTCCCTCTCTCTCCCTCCCTCTCCCACTCTCTCTCTCTTTCCCCTTTTCAGCAAATGTAGAGAAACATCACTTGAAAGATTATATTTTCTTCAGTCTTAAAATAACAACTGACAAATATTTAAAATACATGCACTAACTTTTTACTTGTTTTAGTTGGTAGCTGAATGAGTCCTGATGCATGACACAGCTAGACAATGGTATAGGGAAAGGCTGGTCCTATCTCTGCTTTGAAAACACAAGTAAATGTATAGTTTCATGTCATTTACTATATCAGAAATAAGATAAAATGTATGTCAAATGTTGCAACTTCTGCATTTCATGCCATTTGGAAATAGGTGAGATTCCACCACATTATCACTAGCCTCTAACTCATTTTCTAGAATCCCAGAGATTTTAGATTCTGTATCTATAAAAGGAAAAGAAGCTATTTGTACAGTTTTGCAGATTGGTCACACAGCGTTCAGTGATTCTTGATGTACACAATATTTTCAGGTCATTCTTCCGAATATTGGAATGTAAGTTAGGCAATTTTCATTAAAATAAATATCATATGGAAGATTTGAGATATGAAAATAATGTAAAAAAATGAAAATAATAGCATTAAGATAAGCCTTTGTTTAAGGAAGTATTTAAGTTATCAAATTTTAAAGTTCACATTATAATCCATTCACAAACATTCCTATCTATTCCAAACTTTAAGCAGTTTCTTGCTATCCAAAGTCCAGCTGTTAGAAACGCATTCTGTTGTTTGTTCAGGCTTTGGAAGTAGGAAAAAGCCAGGTGTCCATCTTTGGTAAACTCAGACTAACCTCACCCTTCACACTCCCTCCCTTAGGAATCTCTCCTTATGTTTCCCAAATAAAACAAAGAAAATAGTTAAGATAAACAATGCCCCATTCAAGCTAGTAGGACCAGTGTAAGGCTTTCGCTGTATTGTTGTCAAGGGCTGAATTTGCATATGTACAGGTTAATACAGTGTGTTGAAAATCAGTAGTTCAGTTTCCAAACAAAAGCGAAATTGTGGAGATTAATCAAGTGGTCTGGCAGTCAGCTAGAATATTAAACTAATCAAGCAAATACCTGAACTAAATATTCTGCAATGCTTCTAAAATTCAAGACATGCTTCAACTGATCACATTTCCTTTCCTTGGTCTGTATTTTGAAATGAAAACACATATTATGTAGGTCATAGTATTTTAATGGTATGCAAAAGTCTATATGAACTTTAATCTAAAACTCAATCAAAAATAAGAAAGTTTGTGGATTTTACTCCATTTTTCCAAGGATATGAACATTTTACTTGGTTTGATGTGTGCGGTTGGTTCCTAAAAGCTTCATGTCTTTTAATGTGGCTGAGATCTGCAGAAAACTCATCTAAAAAATGTGCACAGCTGTGCATGCTTGAAACTCCAAATTGGGGAAAGAGAGAGGTACATTGTGAGAGTTTGTTGGTCATCCTACCAGAATGGGAAGCTTCCAGTCAATCGTCAGTGAGAGATCCTGTCTGAAGGCAGTAATATAGCTAATGACAGAGGAAGACACTCGATATTATGCTTCAGCCTCTGCCTGTGTTCATGCATGTGCACAATTATGTACATGCAAGCCCCTTTCACACACTCCTTTAAACATATTTATACATCACTACCTGTGTACCTTCTAAATTATGTCTTAAGAACTCTAGTGCAGAAATTGTACAACTGGACAGTCTAAGGGGTCTTCCCATCATTGAGCTTAAATAAACTTTGCACAATACAAGGTCAGTAAGAAAAGCTCAAAAACAAATGAGTACAGTTTTATCTCTGGGTTATTGATTCCATATACCCCATTCTCTGTAGTTTATTGTGTTTTATAAATGCTTTTAGCTCAAGGAAATATAAATATCTGTAAGAAAGGAAACAGATTAAATTATCTTAATTGCTCAAGTAGATTCTTTCTTGAGAGTATGAATTGAAAGAAGCTAGTGGAAGTGAATTGCCTGTGGAAATGACTTGTGACCTTTGTAGAGAGGGCAAAGGAGGCAGAGGGCACCTCAGGCTGGCAGCAAGGTAGGTGGTCCTTCAAGGTGGGCACCTGTTATTTACCACCAGCTTGTTTATCTTCATGGGATGTGGGCATTTGTGTTGGACTGTCAGAATTGAGAGGGATAGGATTTACTTTATCAAATTGAATTCATAAATACAGAGAAAGACAACAGTCTCTTTGAACCTGAACAGATTACCCATGTTAATAAAGGCAGGGAAACCTTGACTGAGTTCCACTGCTATTGGTGAAAAGAAAAGCCACCCCAAACAGATTTTAAGCACTGAGATGGTTATTTTTAAAAAAAATCATTGTCTTCATCAGTTTCTTGTATTATTAACTCTATGTTTTTCACTAATGGTTTCATAGTTTCGGGGTTTATAGATACCTAGGTCTTTGATGTGTTTCAATTCTATTTTATATGTGGTGACTGGTAATGGGTTACTTTTGTTCTTCTGCCTGTAAATATCATTTCTCGGCCATCATTTATTGAGAAGACTGTCATTTTGTTGGTATACTTTTGATGTTTTGTCAACAAAGAGTTGACTATAAATATGTGGATTAATTTCTAGAATCCTTCTTCTATATGCCTGGCCTAATAATGCCATTACTGTGCTGTTTGGGTTTCCATAACTTTGAAGTATACTTTGAAGTTGGGTATTTTGATATGCCAAGTTTTGTTGTTTTAGCTCATGTTTGAGATGACTGTTAGATCCTTTTGTTGTTTTACTCCTGAGCATATATTCATAGAAATGAATTTACCTTCATATTTGTGGCAGAACTATTAACAATAGCCAAAATGTACAACCAACCATGCTATCTGTAGATTGTTTGATGTGTGGATAAAGAGAACATGGAATAAACCCACAGTAGAATGTGATTTAGCTTCACATGGAAAAGAAATCAAATTATATAGTTACATGAACTTGGATAGAAATATAAACAAAGAGTGATAAATATTGCTTGATCCCACTTGTATGTGAAATCTTTAAAGAAAAAAAAATCATCTTTTATAAGTAGTCAGTGGTGGGACTATTTCTCAGCATATACGTAAATGCATCAGAGACCAACCTGTAAGATGAACACTGATAAATATTTGGAGGATATATATGGCATTGATATGGGCCCTGTGTTACCTATAAGTAGTAGGAATTAGTTTCAGTGCTATATAAGAAAGGGAAATAGTTGTAGTCTACCAAGCTATGATACATTTTAAAATAACACTAAAGAAGAGCATGACTGCAATAAATACAGAGAAATAGAAATTGCAGTATATGGATATATTAATTATATATATTTCATATTGTAATACATATCGAATTGTTAGAATTTTATGCATTATATTAATAAATAATTAATCATAATAATTGTGTAAGTATAATGCATGTGTGGAAATGTATGTATCACAATACATGTGTGGATGTCAGCAGAAAACTCCAGAGTATCATTTTAAGTATATATATGTTTGTGTATATATATAGTATACATGATTAAAATTATTTTCTTTATTATATCATAGAAGGAAGATGTATTCTTATGAGTATTAGTGTAGAAGCTACTTTGCCAAGCTATTCTTCAACATGGGTCATTAATCTAAATAAATCGAAAATCACCTTATGACTATTGCTATAGACCAATACCTCAGGCAGTAGTATCTACTTGACCAATTTCTTTCACCAACAACCCAATGTATTCCCAGGTTGTGTGAAAGAAATTTACTCCTGGAATCTAATTTATATCAAACCTCATTGGAGTTAGTGTAAAACTAAAACACAAATAGTTTGATTACAGGATGCAGGAAGTTATTTTTACAACTTCCTAATCATGTGTAAACAGCATATGAGGAAACAGAAGCACCGTGTCTCCCTTTTTGTTTGGAATTTCCTGCTTAGCTGTAACTTCCATATCCTTCTTTCCTCTTTGGTAAAATGAGGGTAATAAGTGATCTACATCATGGAGTTCTTCTGCAGCAGAGAGATAGTATTTTAAAAGTCAGAAGTTTCACACATGATGTGATAGATTCCAGGCTTCCTGCTAATTTTAATAAAGAGTATGGAATAATCATTGTGTTCACCAGCTCTTCCCTGTATAAGCATCACTCTATTAACTTAAGAACAAAGCAGGGATTATTTGATTTTCTCTGCGTCCCCAGTAGAGTCATTAAAACTGCTAAACAAATCTGAAATCATATTGCTGAGTAGTTTATTTCCTGGGAGAATCAACATTGTTTCAGACATACATTAATATGTTCAAACTTTAAGTCAAATATTTATTGGTTGACTTTTCTCTACAAAACAGAAATCATGGATAGGATACAGACAGATACTGGGCAGGCCTCTCCCAGTAGAGATAATAAATGTTGCTTCTTTGACAAATGGAAGCAAGTGACCCAGACAGGTCCCAATAAACAGTATGGAAGCTTCGGGAAGAACAGGAAGATGTGAGCTTTTTGTTAGAAATCTTGCTGTTTCAGGCATACTTACTGCAAATGAGTGCATGTGCTCTGTGCTGTCTGCTTTTTACCACTCACCAGTAAAGGTCCTGTTTCTATAGAAGCAGAAACTGAAGTTCAGTCTTACCAGGATAGTAGAGTGGAGTTTCACCCTAGGATACACCTTACAGCATTTGCTTTTGTCTGCAGTATTTAACTCTCCTTTATGAAAGAGAACAAAAAAGCTCTACGTGGGGCTTAGAGTCACTGTTTCAGCTGTGTTCCATCCGGCTTCTGTAGGCTTCCCGTTTGAATGCTATTTACTCTGGTAATTTATTTCTTTAGAAAACTAAATGTCACACTGATAGCTCATGAGAGCTGGCACAGCTTCCCAAACTATTTGGCCTCTCCTCGGAAAGAGCTTATATATTAGGAGAAGGTTTTTAATTAAGTATAGAAAAATTAAATTTCTTAATATTTGAATCAAAATTCAAAATAAAAAAATGAATATTCTTAGCTGGGAATTAATACATCTTAAGTACCACAGTCTCTTAGTCTTTTTAATGATGGTGCTTTGTCCATCTCATGCATGAGAAGAATTCACTGGTCAGGAGCATTCTTCAGAGACTTCAGGTTCTGATGTACACAGGACACGGTCAGTCAATGTCTGCCGAACACACGATTGAGAAGTAGTGTGTGACGCTGTTTAGGGCGACTTCATGGGATGGAATTATTTGCATATTGGTAAGATTGTTCTCAACACAATCTCTCTTTACCTCTCTATTGTAAATCTGCTGATGTTGTCCTGAGCAGAGTCAGGCAAGCCATGGAAACCTGTCAGGTGGGCAAGTATAATTAGCCCAGAATAGTAGTACTTCAATGTTCCTACATCAGAGCCCCAAAGACAGATATGATTAAAGTCTGAAAGAAGTGTGCTCAAAATGCTATTTTGAGGCTCATTAAACTTGAATTATTCAACATCTATTTCTGGGGGCAGAATCAATTTGAATTTCTTCAATGGTTCTCTTTGGCCAATTAATACTTGGGTGACATTAAATCCCTTAAATTAAAACAAAATTGAAAAAATATGCTGTGGACAAAACTACATCCAAGAAGAGAGTGATAAATATTAGAATGAAGATTCTAGACAAGTATCATGTGTTTCTAATGAAATAATTATGTTTACAAATGTTCGTGACTAATTTTTCCTTTTGGGAAATATCAGTCTTATAAAGATCAATAATAATAAATAAAAATAACCTATTTATTTTTTGATGGGCACTTGTTTGTAATTTAAAGTGGCTTATGCAAATCATAATTTTAAAGTAAAAGAAAGTAATATTAAGCAAGTGGGACTTTTATTATTTACCTGAAAGAGATGCAAAGAAACCTCCTATCCTCTTTTGCTACTTTGTGGAGGTATTTCTTGAATGCTCTAGCAGAAATACTCAAGGTAGTCATATATTACTTACCCTTTTTCTAAGTTCACAGCACTCAATAAAGATGTGTTCAAAGCAAATTTTGGAAGCATGTTGTAGATAAAAGTAAAATGGTTTGGATCTCACTGTTCAGATTCTATTTCTATAATATTCAGGCCAGCACATTTCTTCTGTGAAAGAACAGAGAACAAGCATTTTCGACCTTTAGGGCCACAGCACTTAGTGTTTCTCTCAATTGCTCAGTTCCGACCATGTGTATGCAGCCAGCCCTTCACAATAAATAAGTGGATATGAGCATCCCAGTACCTTCAGTTTTGAAACAGGTACTGGGTTAGATATAGCCTAGTTAAAGGAGTGATCTTGGATGCAATGCTAAGTCTGCTGAAGTGAGCCTAACTAGGAAGTACTTTCGATTGGCTATTCAAACAAGGGTGTATATACCGTTGATTTTAGATTTGTGTTTTGAAGGTGATACGGAAGAAATACGTAGAAGCTTTCAAAAATCCTGATGGATCCTATATTATTTACTTCCCTAATTGCTGTGACCCAGCACCTAAAAAGGAAAAGATTAAGGGTGAAAAGGTTTATTCTGCTAACAAATGCAAGCAGTTGATAGTGGGAAAGGCATGCTGACAGGTGAGGTGGATGATTATATTGTGTTTACAATCTGGAAGCAGAGGGCTCACAGGAAGCAGGGCAAAGATGTAAAACTGCCCCTATCGACCCATTTCTCCTAGGCTAGTTGTATTTCTTAAAGGTTTTTTAGCCTTCCAAAGAGATACTGAGGACCAAATATTTAAGAGGTCAGACTTGAAACCTGTACCAGAGACAGAAACGTCCCCATCAAAGGAGACAGTCCAGCTGAAAGTTAGGTAAAACTCATGTGAAAGCACAAAGTCTTGACCTACATCTTGGATCTCATGTTCCTTGTACCCTTTCATTTAGTGCTAATTCTGGAAGTAAAGAGAAAATCAAGAGGCATTATTCATTATTATTTGTGATTTTCCTCAGTCGGGAGTATACTACATTTTTTCCCAGGTTTTTATATATACAAATTCAACTATGAGAACAGTGATATTGTGGAAAATTAAATATGAATCTTTGAATGGAAAACCAATCCCATCCCTTTCTCTTTTCTTTCCTCCCCATCCATCTTATTATAAAATAGCTACAGCATAAAAAAAAAATCTAGGCATAAAGCATAACTCTATATCTGTATGCAATGAGTCTGCTGAATGCCAAACAGAAAACAAATATTCCTATACTATATAAAATGCACTAGCAAAGCTAGTGAATGCCAGAGAGAGGAACAGTCTTAAGAAAGGCAGATTTTAAGGGACTTAGTTTTCAATACATTTGTTTTCCTGTTCCTATGCCTGTGGGCTCTCTGATGTGCAACAAACCAAAGAAGACAGCTTACTTGATACAGCTCTTTGTGCAAAGGGACTCAGAAGTGTTCTTTTCTTGATAAAACTAGAAATAACTCAGAAAAAGAAAATCAATCTCAGGCTTAAACAATGGCTCTGCAAGTTTTTTGGACACAATGCAGCCAATAAGTGACCCCTGTTGAGAAATGCGGTTTTGAAGAACATGGAACTACTATTTTTACTATCTCAACACGGAGTTAAGAAGAAGAACATGTATCTTAAGAAAGAAATTTCTTAAGCTTTTATCCCAGAACATTATTAGTGTCTACAGTGTGCCACTCCTTGTACAAATTACTGGAGATGGGAATGCAAATAAAATGGTATGACTATCCTAGAAGATTATATCTGGCAGGGGCCCTAGACGGAGAACAGATTCCAAGATAGTATGATACATACTAAAGGTTAAAGGTTAGTGATGCTACTTAAATACAGATTGACGATAGTATTTTTCTGTGGCATTTATAATAAAGTTGTCTTGAAGAACTAAGTATAATCCTTGCAGCATATATATATATATATATATATATATATATATATAAATCATGTTAAAAATTTTCAATTTGTGCACATTGAATTCTAATTCATTAATTAAATATTAGTTCCAATTTTAAAATCTAAGTGACAACTCCACAAGGCAAACTCATGCAAGCTTATCATGAATAAATCTTCTCTTGAATTTGATGAAAATGTGACAAGCATTTACCTTAATGACTGCATTCTTCCCTTTCCATTAGAGTTGCTTAGCAAACACCATATTTATAAAGTGGACTAATTACTGTTTTGAATACTGGAGCTCTTTGTTTTCTCCTACTCTCTCATGGCATCTATAATCCTAAAGTTAAGGTAGACTCATGCACAGAAGTGACATGTAGAGTGGCCATGCTTTTGTTTTGTTGTATACACATGAGCATTTCTCAAGAGAATTTTCATTGTTTTTGTACAGAGTTGAGTTCTTTATTATCAGCTAGTTTTAAGTTATTGAGTCTTATCTTTGCAAGCATTCTTTATTCTGCTTAATTGGAATTGTTTTAATATTGAACTTCAAAGTATAGTATCAAAAAGCATGAAAAAAATCAAGAATATGTTTTTTAGAATTTAAGCTGTGATTTTTTTTCTCATTCAAAATCATCATCAGATGTTGGCTGTCAGATGCATGGAAATGATTCAGAATAATATGGGAAACAATTTCCATCACTATTAGAATTTATGATGAAAATTAGTAAATGTGTATACAAGAACACAGCCCCTCATCAGTTTCTGTAGTGGTTGATGTCTAAAAGTGAAATGATGGTATGTATGAAAAGAAACTACCAGTTATACCCTTAAAGGAGCAGCTATTGATTGGGCTAAGAGAATGGAATGAAGTTTTTAAAAGTTGGAGAGCAGAGACTCTGGGAGTTCCATTGGCAGAAAGATCCTCAAGATTGTCACTGTGGTAACATCAAAAATAGAAAAGATAACTAAAGTGTCTATGAATCTTACAAGAAGTTCCAGGCAGACTGTTCAAAGCATGAATTGTATTCTATCACTTGACTGATGAGGTTTAGTAAGAGTGATAAAGAGGCTTCCAGTACACATGCAGCTTTTACTGCAATGCAAATGAGCCAAAAGATATTCAGTCTTGAAAACAAAACTGTTTTCCATCTTCATTCTTGCCTAGGAAGGAAAAAGAGATTATGAAAACAAGACATGGTTTCAGGTCAAAACCCGAGCCCTTCCTGTAAAATACAACCTCAGAATAAGTACCAAACAAAGGTTTGAATTTTTGGAAGCCTTAGAGCATCTTAAGGTTGTACTTCCCAGATATTCTCAGCAGTCAGAACAGGTTCAGGAACACATTAAGAATGTGCTTCCTATAACCTCTCTTCTAAGCAAAATGACTTTTAAGAATCTTATCATATGGTGACTGGTTCAATTCCAGCATAGAGATGATTTAATTTAGAAAGATTTCTTATTCACTTAACCACTTACTAATTTATGGTAAATTCACAACACTTTAAAAAAGATTTATACTTACTTATAATACAAAAGCTAGAGACAAATCAAACTACAGAGGTCTTTAGTTTTCCAAGTTATTATGAGGAAGCTGTTTATTCGCAAACACATGTTGTTTTATTGCGAAGGAAAAGAAGGTGGCATTTCGTGTGACTCTAAAAACCCCAAAGAAGCATCCCAGCCTATAGAGAGAGGCCTCCAAATAGAAGCAGAAATGAGGTATCTAAGGATCTCAGAAAACCTATCCATGGCTGCTATACTTCATTTGCTGGTCCTATGGGTAGATGATCTGCTATCAGTCCACAGCTTTTGGATTAAGAGAAACTCCATCTGAGTCACTATACTGGTTCAATTGCCATTGAAGAACTAACCATGGGGAAGGGGAGAAACAAATACCAGACAGAGAATGACTTCTTATATGCAACCTTGACATTTCATTTAAATTCAAATTACCTAAGACATTGTCACCGTCTAGATGATCAGAAAATGCTTGGCTGTGGCTGCCATCAGGGTGTTGGTTATATGCCATACCTTAAAATTGGCTTCTCATTTTATAATATTCATTAAGAGCCTGAGGAAAGAATGAAAACTTCCCAGACTAAAAGGAAGACTTGTAGACATTTGTAATATGTTTTGGTCAATACATGCTTGTATGTTGGACAGATTTTATCCTAGCCTTTCTTGGTAACATCCAACTACTTGTGAGGTTGTATATGAGGGAACATAATTAATCCTGGGTCTTCTAATCACCAGGGTGTACAGCTGTTTAAAAATTCTGACCATGCTGAAAAGCCAAAATTGACTTAAGACTGTTTTCAGGAGGGGATTCTAGTTGATGCTGTGTGTGTAAATAGACCAATGGAAAGATTTCAGTCTCCTTGGCCTATTTCCCCAGTTTATGCTATTAGTTCTTCAGTAAGGGCAAAGAAGAGACACACAGAAACTGAAATCTGTTTGAGAACAGAAGAAGATCATACATTTTTTTGAGGCTCCGTGATTCACCACCTCATATATCAGACCCAATGAGTCAAGCCACTTTTGTAGGAGCTATCCTGTTTACAAGAACTGTATTTTAATCTATAGCCCTCATGAAAATTCAATTTGATCTGATGAAATTAATGCATTATAAACAAAATTAAATACAGTGTTCTGTATTTAATAGTGTGAGTGCGTCCTTGAGAAGCTAGGTACAAGTGGTAAGGTTAAAATGCAAAATCAATAAGAGAAGTCTTTTACTTTGAATTGAACGTACTGTAGGGAAGGAAGACAGGTAGGTAGAGTATATACAAAGACAGATTTATGATGGATACCTGTTAAGCTAGTTTGACTCATACCTAAATGTGGGGACTGATTCCCTGAAGAACTGGGAGCCAGGGAAGCAGGAGCTTGCTGGGTGATCATGGTTAGAGCTTGTCTCCTATAGAGGACAACAAGCATCCAGTGAATGGGGAATATGAAGTCTGGTGATCACTCCACAGCACTATGACCTTGCAGATAATGATGAAACTCAAGAAGATTATGGTATGGAAGTTAATGTTAGCAAACTGGCAAGAAAAGATGCTAAAGAAATTTGGAGTAGTAGTGGTATTTTAGAAATGCTTCTAATGAGTCTGTGGAGACATACTGAAAGCGTCATCAATTCCTAGGAGAATTTCAGAGTTACTGCAGACCCGGGTCGTAATTTCAGAGGCAGTGCAGACCCTGGTAGTTGCAATCCCTCTTAATGGTTTCACTGCAGCTTGTTTGTCTCCCCAACCTCTCTTTCCTTATGTTTTACTCATCTCATGGAAATTTCTGCCAACTATTTTCATATGCACTTAGCTAGGGGCAAAGGAAACTTTCATGTTGGAAAGTCCGTATATGAATCAAGTAATTTCTTTTAAGAAGTATTCTCTCCCCCCCCCCGTTTCCTTCCCTATATTTTCTTTCTCAGGTTAGATTTTTTTCTGCTGTTAACAGATCTGCAATACAAGCTTGATTGCTACCCTGGACTCCACATGTCGCCCCGGTTTAATAAAATACCATGAAGATGTGGTGCTAGGCACCTATTTTCCCCGCTACTCGAGAGGTTGAGGCAAGAGGATGATTTGAACCCAGTATTCAAGATCCAGTGTGGGCAACATGGCAAATTATCAGCTCAAAAAGTTAAATAAATAAATAAATAAATAAATAAATAAATAAATAAATAAATAAATAAATAAGTAAATGAACAGCCAAAACCCACTGACCTCAAAATGGGCAAGGTGGAAATTTAGAATACTACCAATAACAAATAAAATACAGAAAGATAGAGCCTGACACTGTTACTCATCAGGGAATTCTCAACACAAAACACTTGCTATCTTGTAGTATTTGGATGGCTGGAGAGATTTAAGAGGGAATTCTGTATGATAATAGGATTTAAGGGAACATTATACCTTATGCCAGAAATTATCCAATTCATAATAATTAGTTATAAGTGTCTTTATTTTTCTTTTTTATTGAGAATATCATAAATATGCATGGTGAAATATGATTATACACACACACACAAATATACGTATATTTCTACCTCTAGCTTCTACATTGTTATCTCAAAGTTTCCCCTTACATGATTAAGCAGCTTTACATAAACGGGCGTCATCCTGGAAGAAGGAACCTCATTTGAGGAATTACCCCAATCAGATTGGCTAGTGAGTATATATGTTTTATGATTGATATGGGATGCCTCAGAGTACTATGGGTGGAGCATGCCTTGTGCAGGTGTCCTTTATTGTATGAGAAAGCAGGCTGAGTGAACAAGCAGAGAAGAGCACGCCAATAAATACAGCTCTAGCATGGTCTCTGCTTCAGTTCTTGCCCCAACTTTCCTCAGTGATGGAAGCTGTAACATGAAATAAACATTTTATTTCTTGGGGTTGGTTTTGGTCAATGATTTAATCACAGTAACAGAAAAGCAAGCTAGGACACACAACTTCATGCTTATTGGTTTGCTTTTAGTAACACCCTAATTCCAGTTCATTCTGAACATATGCATTTTTAAACTTTGGTTGAGGCAGACATTGTATTGTGAGTCTTTAACACACTTAGTCAGAGATGTCTGACCTAGACTTTAATCAGGAAAGCATATACCTTATTTCGACACATCCTTGAGATATCAGAACTTTGCAGTCTAACCACAGCATGTAAGGTAACACAACATGTTAGATCCTGGAGCTGCATCGATCAGAATCAAATACTGATTCTACCACTCATCAGTTGTGTGATGTTTAACAAGTCTCCTGCTTTCTCTGTGCTTTTAGTAAGCTGTAAAAAAAGTGAATGAATATCTCTCTGCATGTTTGTAACAGGATTAAATGAGATGATACCTGTCATAAATTTGGAGCAGATTCTAGTCAGAGTAAAGTCAACACATATTCCTGAACGCTTGATTACCTGTTCAGTTATTTAAAACGATGTGTTTGATTTCCCTTAAGCTGGGAGGTTAGTTTGCTCCTCTGAATATTGATGAAGAAGAGTAATAGATAAAAGGGTCAAAGTGTGAGGAAGACATCACCGAGAGTGAGGAACAAGATTTTATGGGAGTTCCAAAAATAACTTCCACTTTCTTATTCTACAAAGGAGGTCTTGTTTGGATGCCAGGAAGAGGCATATTTACCAATTCACTTTTATAAATAGTGATATGAAATTAAAATGTGGATGTCATTTTATAAAACCAAAATGATAAATCTTTTTAATCCAGTATTTAAAATTATTTATTACCAGAACTAGAATTAAGGTCTTTACTAGTCAGAGCACCCACTGTGCTTTATAACAAATTTCAGAACTTTCTTTTTTGATACATACGCAGGGGACTTTAAGAGAGTTTATTGTGTGTGTTTATTTAGCACAAGATACAATAAGTACTCATGTTTTAAATAAACATTAACGAAATCAGTCGTAAAGAAAACAGCTGTTAAATACATGTTGTACCTCAATCACTTATGCATTTCTAACAATGGGTCAAGGGTGCATAAATAGTATGCATGTTCCAGGCTTTGAACTGAGGGAGCAAGGATTGTAACCACAGAGTTTCAATTTCTAATCATGACCATCTACTGCTTCTCTGCATTAGTGCTTGCTATGAGGTCATTGAGTCCTTAAAAAAGTCAGTTCCTTAACATGGAATGAATGGAATTCAGTTAACTGACATAGCATTTAGAGCATGGTCTTCAGATTTCAGAAACTAGTTTGTTTTATTATATTAAGAACTGGACAATGCTGCTTTTGCCTGTGAAGGATTGTATCAGTTTCTGGTAGAGTTAATTTTAATAACATGGGACATTGTGAAAGTGTACAGTAGGCTTTGTACAGTATTTCAGTTTCCTATTTATGAATAATACTATGAATCCTTCCAATTCAGGCTTTCTTATTTTTCTCATTCTCAGCCTCCCTAAATTTTAAGTCATGAGTTTCATATGTAAGATCATTAACCTGGGATTCTGTCTTCTTGCGTTTGGCTAAATTGGCCTTAAGTCCTTACATTTCAGTAGGAAAGCATCTCCTAAATTAATAGGCCCAAAGCAGTTAAGCCATAAATTGATTTTATTTTATTAGTTATTGAATTATATGGATTATGCCACAAAATTAAGTAGTGTTTTAAAATGATGGCTTATATTTCTAGAATTCCCTAACTAACATAAACGAGATTACTTCTTGCTTTACTTTACCAATTTTCCTCTAAGCACTTGCAAGGGAATATTGAATTTCTTTCATTTTAATAAATCCATTAAGACAGGAAATATGGTTGAAATATATTTATTTTTCTCAGTTTAAGTCTGTTTTATTCATAGTTTAACTGATGAAGTTAAAATATTATTATTTGGTTTTGTTCCCCTCTTTATCAGCTATAATATAATAATCATTTTGCAATTTCATAGAAATTTAGGCAATAATTGAAAGAGGGCTAGGTGGGTGTTTCTTTCTTTTGTAGTTTCTGAATTTGTTTTTTTGAAAATTCTCTTGTTTATGAAACCTAAGTGCCTGGTATTCACTAGATTTAATTGTTTTAAATTTAAATAGCTATATTGATAGTTTTGAATAAATCTTTTTCCTTTTATATTTGTCTTCATTGCTTTTTCTAATGTATGGAAATGACAAGGAGCAGATGCCAGGCTTGGTGTTCCTTCTAAATGTTACTGTGCTCTGGGGTTGTTTTTTTTTTTTAATCTTTATTGCTTTGTAAATAATACCATTCAAAATTTCCACTTCCTCCCCTCCTCCCATTTCCCTCCTGCTCCCCCACTCTCTCTCCTCCCTGCCCCTCCAGTCCAAAGAGAGGGCAGGGTACCCTGCCCTGTGGCAAGTCCAAGGCCCTTTCCCTTGGACTGATGGATGGAGATAGAGACAGAGACCCACATTGGAGCACTCGACTGAGCTTCCAAGGTCCAGTTGAAGAGCAGAAGGTGGGTGGGTGTTTCTTAAGAGCTGTCCTTAAGATGTTACATAAAACTGACAATCACCTGTTAAGACTCTAATAGGAATTATGATGTGCAAACATCCTTAGCACAGTGAAGTCTGTAATTCATAGTCTCACAGATATATGCTTTTATGTGTGCTCAGAACCACCATGAACTGGGAGATGGTTTTCCAAATAATGAAATCCAACCCCATCACTCATTGTCTGAGGCACAGACAGGTTGTGTGTTTTCATTTCATATCTCATTGTTTTCTAGCAGTTTAAATTACTTCTGTAACAAAATATAATCACGTAACAATATAATTCTATCACATATTTTCCAATCTGTTACATTTCTGTGATATATATATATATATGAATATATCACAGATATTTTAAACTAATTATAATAAAAGAGTATGAATGGACTTACACCCAGTATAAAAGAAATTAGCAGCAACATTGAGTCTGACTTTTCCCCTAAGAATTCAATACTGTTCTCTTCTCCATCCTTTCCCAATGATCTCTAAATTAATTTATTTCTTTAGTCTTTCCTTTCATTTAAATTTCCTAGACTCATATACATACACTTGAGAATAAAGTATAAAATAAAAATAACATATAATTACAGTTGTATTTGAGGAATTTGCTTATTAGGAATATTGGTCTTGACCTTTCTAATTCTACATTAAGTTTTGAGGTTTATTCATGTCAATGTGTGAAATTAAGGACCACTGACTTTTACTACTGTACATGTGTGCAATATGTGGAATACACCTACTTCTGTGGACAATATCAGAAGATTGAGTGGACCAACAGGGAAATACAAGTGGGTAATAAAGTGGTAATGAGATTAAAACATGTTATCCACAAGTGCATTTGACATAGTGGAATCTATCATGCTGTACAATGGGTATGTGCAGCACACAATGCCTGTCTGTGCTCTATGTGCTACCATAGAGTTCACGAGCTTCAGGCAGGGGGCTGGAGGTTGAAACACACAAAGACAAAGAGAGACAGCACAGACAGACAGACAGACAGACAGACAGAGAGATAGAGACATGGACCTCTAGTCACTGGTAAGAACCCCCTTATTTAATAGCACCATGGGAGCTTATATACCTAACAGTCAGGTGGGCCAACAGGTGAAAACCTTATCCTCTGATCCTGAAGGTAAGGCAGCACATGCTCATGAAGCAGAGCTGGTAAACAACTTTGACACAGCTTTCAGTAACCCAAATCAGAAAGAAAGTAAAGATCTCTAGCAGGGAAGAACAGCTGGAGGACTCCAAATGATCCCAACATCTCCCCCCTAAATTTTTTATAAGACAGAACACCCTCCTATCTTAGGTCATCTCAGAAGAGTAAACCCTTACCAGTCTTTGGGAGGCCCCTTCCCTGTCTTAGGAGGGCCCTCTTCTGTAGAAGTTGCCAGTCTATGGAGGAGTCTTCATTGTTTTTGCAGTATTTGCAACCAAACCTGCTATGTCTGAGTTACTAGCCAACAGGCTCAGAAGGACTTGCTAAGTGACCATATGCTTAATTCTCATGGATTGTCTGATCTTAAACAGAATTCAGAGATGAATGCCCATGGCAACAGGCTTTAAGATTGCCAGCAGGAGGGTCCCCAATCACCCCTGGACCCAGCCTCCCATTTGGGTTATGGTATTCTACCAACCCTTTGGCTAAAACAGGGGACACACAGGTATCGACAATCTGGTGTGCTAATTGTAACATTCCAAGGGCTATTCAAGTAACCATTGAGCTGTTTCACCACAAAAGAGGCATTAGCAATATTAACAGATGTCACACAAATGGAATGATAAAAATGTGAACAAGACATTTGTTGTACAAGCCATAAGAAGTCCACCTGCTCCTACAATAGGGCAGTTTATTGATTTAAATTCAAAAGTTCAAATTTAATGTGGATGTTCAGGGCATTCTGAATCTGGAGAGCATCATTGACTTGTCTAGCCAGTTTATCCATGGTGTCCAAGACCAACGATGTTTGTGTCATTGCCAGTCCTATGACCATGGCTGCAGCAGCAGACATGGCGATGACAGCAACCGCTACAGCTGTCATTCCAAAATCTCTTTTCTCTCAATACAGGGTCATCTCAGTCTGCTTAGTCTTTTTGGTAATTGGCAGTGGTACAAGGTAGCACTGGAATGGTCATCTTAGCAGTCTCTCAGGCCACAGTTTCTGAAAGAACAACCAAGAGTATCTTTTCCCCGAAAGGAGATATTTCATACTACAAAAAAGAAAAGAAAAAAGAAAGAAAGAACTAAACACAGGATTTAATAGTGCCTGGGCTGGCCTCAAACTCGTGATCCTCCTGCCTTTGCCTCCTTCAACAAATCTTACCTGTGTGCGCCACCACAACTGGCTCAGGCAGCATGCAGGCTCAGAGACCTTCCACAGCTACAACACGGGTTCCTCGGGTGCTGCAGGAAAGCCTACGTGCCGCAGACTCTTTGGTCATGCAGAACCTGGAACCGCCAACGCCTTCTCAGGCAGCACAGCGGGGTCTGTGCTCCAGCTTGTTGAGGCTCCAGCACTTGTTGTCACGTTTGCTGATGCTCCTGGCGCCACTGTGGCATCCCCCAGGCTGGGCACCGACTGGGCCAGGGTAACGTGCCTTTCACCACAGCCGCCTAGCAAAGCTGTGCTCCAGCTACCTTCTAGCCCCAGCTGCATTTGTTCTGGGTCCAAACTGGTGCTTGGAGTGGAGCAGAACTCAGGAAAGCAGGTTTGCTGCTCAGGAACCACTGAAGGGATCCTACTTAAACAATGTTTTAGGGAAATTGGGTGTCGTCAACCTGTCTGGCTACTTCCTGCTGAGCGGGGGCACTGCATTCTTGGGGGTATTTTACTGCAACATTTCAGGAGGTCTTGGTGAATCAAACCACATGAATCTGTAATAAATCCTTAGGTTCTCATCCTCTGTGGAGACAAAAGTAGAACCTCTTTTTCAAAGCATCAAATCCATGCCCATATTTTAAAGTCAAAATACTTTTCTTAGCAGTTCCCAGAATCAAATCTTTCTCCAGTCCAGAACACAAAAGACAACACAACACAATACAAAAACATACATCTGTACACATTTTATCTTTTTGAGGCCTTCAATTCACCCTTCTACCTCCTGTTTCAGAGGGTGTCCTGTCTTAATTCCCTAATATGTCCCTAGCCAGGGACAACCCTGTCTGCTTACCCCTCTTTCTCTGTTGGACTTCCACTTGCCGTGCCTGCACGGCCTGGAACTGAAACCTGAGCAAAGGACGTCAGGATTAACACATACCCCAATCCACCCTCACCTTCTGAGGGCGACCTCTCAGCGTTTCCTAGTTCTCGATCTCGGTGGGACCTCCATTTGCAGCACACAACACACCTGTCTGCGCTCTATGTGCTACCATACAGTTCACGAGCTTCAGTCAAGGGGCTGGAGGTTGAAACACACAAAGACAATCAGAGACAGCACAGACAGACAGACAGACAGACAGAGACATGGACCTCTAGTCACTGGTAAGAAGCCCTCTATTCAACAGCACCATGGGGGCTTATATACCCAACAGTCAGGTGGGCCAACAGGTGAAAACCTTATCCTCTGATCCTGAAGGCAAGGCAACACACTCTCGTGAAGCAGAGCTGGTACACAACTTTGACACAGCTTTTAGTAACTCAAATCAGAAGGAAAGTAAAGATCTCTAGCAGGGAAGAACATCTGGACTTCAGGACTCCAAATGATTCCAACATGTATGCATCAATTATAAAGAAGACATTTACTGCTGGCAATGAGCATTCCTGGTCTTTTTAATTTGAATATTTCTTTCTTTTAATCTTATGGAAAATAGATTCTTTTCACATACAACTTTTCCCAACTACACTTTCCCCTCCCTCCACTTCTCCCATCAATGCCCTCTCCCCCAAGCCTCCCCTATCCTTCAGATCCACTTCTCCATTTTCTCTTCAGAAAAAAAGCAGGCCTTCAAGACATGATAGCCAAAGAGGACCAAATAAGATACAATAAGACAATACAAAAGCTCTCATATGGAGGCTAGACAAGACAACCCCCAAAATGGAAAGGAGTCCCAGTATCAGGCAAAAGAGTCACAGATACACCTGCTCTCACTGTTAGGAGTTGTGGTCATTTGAATGTAATTGGACCCCATAAGAACAAAGGGAGTAGCCATATTAGGAGGTGTGGCCTTATTGAAGTATATGTGTCACTGTGGGGGTGGGCTTAGATGTCTCCTACACTCAAGTTATATTAAGTGTCATATTTCATTTCCTGATTCCTGCAGACCAAGATGTAGAATCCTGAACACCATATCCAGTACCTTGTTTGTCTGCATGCCTGCCATGTCCTGTCAGGATAACTGACTAAACCTCTGAACAGTAAGCCATGCCAATTAATTCTTTTCCTTTATAAGAATTGACTGTGGTTATGCTTCACAATAATAGAAACCCCAACAATGCTCTGGGACAATGATCTGTACCCTGTCACTTGTATTTTAAATAAACGATGATTGGTCAATAGCCAGGCAGGAAGTATAGGTGGGGCGACCAGGCAGGAGCTACAGGAGGAGCTACAGGTGGGGCAATGAGAATTCTGGGAAAAGGGAAATTTCAATCTGCAGTCCTCACCCAGACACAGAGGAAGCCAGACACAGAGCAAGCAAGATGTCACTGCCTCGCCGAAAAAGATATCAAGCCACGTGGCTAACACAGAGAAGAATTATGGACTAACATAAGTTATGAGTTAATAAGAAGCCTGAGCTAATAGACCAATGAGTTCAAGGATGTGACTGCCTCACCAAAAAGGGTACCAAGCCACGTGGCTAACACAGACAAGTATTATGGGCTAATATAAGTTATAAGAGTTAATAAGAAGCCTGAGCTAATAGGCCAATCAGTTTATAATTAATGTAGGCCTCTGTGTGTTTATTTGGGATTAATCAGATGTGGGACCTGGTGGGACAGAAACCTTAGGCAACACAACAAAGATAGGAGTCCTACAAAAACATCAATATAACAGACATAGGGACCTGGTCCAAAAACCTAAAGGCCCCAGGCGAGCTGCTTTAATCCCTGTGAACCCTTGTATGCCTTACAAAGTTGATTCAGTCAGCCATGTTCTCCTAGTGTTCTCTATCCCCTCAGACTCCTACAGTCTTTCCTCCCCCCTTGAGTAGAGTACAGCAATCTTTAAGGGGAGGATCTGATGGAGATCTTAAATTTAGAGTTTATCTTTCTTAATAATGCCTGGCTCTTAGTCTCTGCACCTTCTTCCATCTTCTCCCGGAAGAAGCCTCTCTGATGAATGGTCAAAGCACCGATCTATGCGTACGGCAGAATATTAATAGGACTCATTTTACTGATTTATTTATTTGGGTTTGGTTCTATCCTAGGTCTCCGGGGTCCCAGCTTTTGGTTCCTGGCTATCCAGGGATTGTAGGGCATGCACTTTCAGTCAGAGCGTGGGCCTCAAGTAAAAACAAACATTAGTTGACCACTCCCACAAGCTACCATTGCCACAGCATATCTTGCATGCAATATAAATTACAGGTTGAGGGTTTGTGGCTGGCTTGATGTCCAGGTTTCGCTTCCCATACTCTGCAGAGTACTTTCTCATGCCAAAGCAACAGAATATAGGGGTAAAGACTCATACAGGCACCAGATCGACCTCTCTAAGTTCAATGAACTCTGTGGGTATTTTTCTCAGTGATTTGCAGTGAACATCCTGGCACATATTGTGAATTCGAATTTCCCTTAAATAGGGCAAATTTGCTGGTGAGTATATGTACACTCTGTTCTTTTTAAGTGATACTTCATGGATTTAGGCTGTAATAATTTTTCTACATTAAAATTTCTCTCCTTGCTGACCATATATGTAATTAAAATGGGAAATTTATTTTGGACTATCCCTTGTCTGAAGAAAGCGTTACTTCTAAACAAAATACTGATGAAGCCTCTTACTTGGCATACATGGCTTAAATGGACAGGGGAGTGTCATTTGTTTGGTAATTTATCAACAATATCATTGTCAGAGAATTCAGTGAATGTGTTCCAGAGCCATCTATCATCATCAAAAACTCTTTGTCTAGTGGCTGTGCCGCTGCCTTTCTCTGGCAGTGCTCTTGTCCCTTTTCCTAATTGTATGGTATTGATTGACCTATAGTTAAATGTCAGCTATGCTTTTGTTCTTGGACTTGCCATTCAATTTGTTGTTTCCTGAGGATGCTCTATGAACTGGTCTCATATGCTTAAATTCTCCAAGGTGAGGCCACCTTAGTTGTGAGAATAATAGGGTCATTCCTTCTGAAAGCTTCACAAACAGCTCCAATTTTAAGTGCCCAAATAATTTTCTATTTTTTCTCCTTTAGTGTTTTCTTTTCATGGTTCCCCCATATTATCTATCAACTTCCCCTATTCCATTACTTAAGCCAGAAACAAGATTTAGAGTCTTGATCAACATATCTTTAGGCAGGACTTATGTGTGAAGAGATGCCTAGAATCTCTTATCTAATAAGGTTTCATATTGAGAGTGAAACAGATGCATCTCCTTAAGCCCATGGGACACAAAACAAAACAAAGGATATAAATATAAGAAAGGGGCCTGGCAAGGAATGTTGAGAGATAAAAGTAGGTAGGAGGTAAGAGTAATCAGATTGTATTACAATGTATGTGAAATTGTCAAAAATGAATTTAGTTAATATAAAAGCTGATATATATCTATATACATATTTACCAGGGGTAAATATAAGCCAAAGAATTTGTGAACATAAGAACTTCAATTAAAAGCACAGTCACTTTCTCAATGTAGAAATTCACAGAAATGCAGGGGTTAAAGAGAGCTTTAAAGGTCATTGAGGATATATAGGTTGGATAGATACAGCTAGGGACAGGGTTTCTAGATACCTGGCATTCTGAATTTAGGGAGGACAGCTCCAAACAGATGTAGATCTTGGTCAGAGCAACAAATGGAAAAGTAGTTAAAAAAAAAAAAGAATGGACCATTTGGAAAAGAATTTGTTCTAGATGAAAGTAAGTTTTGCTTTACAATGGCATGAATTCGGTCCCTAGCAGGTTTATTAGCTGACAAAGAGGGAAAGGTCTTCATGTGGGAGGAGACTGAAAGTGATTCATAAATGTCCAAAGAATAAGAAATATCTCAGGTTGGTCTGCATCTGCTGACTTAGAGACAGAGTCCATTACCGTGGACACAGATGGTAAATCAACAGACAAGGGGAATGGTTGCCATGTTGCACAACTCCCACAAAATCATATAAGGAATTCTTAGGGCCTCTGCTTTTCTTCTTATGCTGACAAGAGACATGGGTTTATGTCCTCCACAAGTGTTTTTATATAAATTCCTGTTCAGAAGACTTATCTTGTAATGAGTCTCTTTTGACTAGTTGGTTGGAAAAATAATGAGGGTAACTTTTTAGTATTTATCAAATTTGCAAGTTGCATTCAATGTCTTCTTGTTTTTATTGCTCAGTGGCACTTTTCAGTTTATTCTAGGTTATGCTTTTGAATGTTTTTCATTGAAATATAATATAATCACTCCTCTTCTGCTTTTCTCCCTCATGCCCCTCCCAGGCACCAACTTCTAACCCATCTCATGTCCCACCACAGCTAGCATCTGAGAGTCTATTTTTCTTTGATTATTATTGTTACATGCATGTAACTATGAATTAGTATGTACAAAGAGATAAAACATACTAAAATCATTTTGTTGTTGTGTGTATATGATTTCAGAGCTGCCCCTCTGCATTGGACAGCCAACAAGAGTCCTCGTCCCAGGGAAATGCCAATCTCTTACTCCAGCAGTTATCATTACTTCTTTGTATAGCGGTGGGACCCTGCAAAATTTCCCCCTTCTATGTCAACATGTCTACTGATATTGTCATTGTTATAATCTTTATTTTTATGTAGCCATTCCTAAGAGAAACTCTTTCACAGCAAGCTTCCTGGTTTACAATCTCTGTTCTCTCTTTTGCAATGGTCCTTGAGATATAGATGCAGAAGCAGTGATAAATATGAATCCCTTGTGGTTGGGCTACTAAAAATCAATCGACCTCTGCATTATGCCATCAAGGAAGCCTTCTTTGAAATAGAGACTATCATAGACTGTTTTGTTCATAAAACAGACGTCTTTGAGGAAATCAAATTGTTTGGAAAACACCCTCTAATAGAGTAAAAAACACATTTCCAGAGATGTCACAAGGTGTATATTCCTTCTGTAAGCTGAAGATGAATATGACAAGAGGTTGAGCTACAACGTCTGTGAAAACGAAACACATCCTGAAGTCATTTTAAAAATTCACTTTTGAAAGATAGTTCAAATTTTCCATTCATATTTCAGAATAGTGATTTAATAGTACTAATGCTGTTTTGCTAATTATTTACAGGTTTAGTACAAAATAAATAAATTTATGCAAAATTAATCAAGACATATACTTGATTACTGATAGTTCTTTATTTTCCTAAAATGATATTAACTTTAAAGGGATGTACTGGAAATTTAAAGGAGTACTGAACTCCTTTACTGTGCTGAAAAGAAATTAAGTTAAGGTTTGATAGATGTTTAGAGTCACCCATGATTCTTCAAAATTTTCAATTTACTATAACAGACCATAAGAACAAATATTGTATTTATTTTTTACTTTTAGGGGTTGCCTTTCATTCGAAAATATTGAGTATTGTTTTTCAAAACTTGTTTTATTTTCAGTTTCTCTGTAAAGAAATCATCTCATAGTAACTTTGTTTTCCTTTATATTTGGCAAAACCTAGTTAATAGCATGTAGCCTCTTTTATATTTGCTGTCGAGTAAGCTTTGGTGTTTTATGTAACTTGGTCATCAAAACAGGAGTCCACATTCGGAGAAGGATAGGAAATTAAGGAGTGTTTTCTGGGAAACTATTATTATTTCACGAAAGCAGAGACATTTGCCAAACACCAATCGCGTGGGGTCATCATAGGTCAGTGTCGCTCTCGCCAACACTGAAAGATATTGGAAAATGAGAGGGTAGCAGATGAGTGTAGTTTAGCACTTACTGGTTCAAGGAATCAACTACAGTTCCTTTTCTTAATTTATTCCCCCCCCCCGAAAACCTGTTGTTTTTAATTTTCTGAGAACTGGCAACCCACTGTGCTTAAATAGCAGCCCTTAATCAGAAGACAATAATTAGAAGGTTAGAGCCTGCATGATTCTTACAAATCCAGAAAGATACACGGCATAGATGAGAGCTCACAAGTAACTCCTGCTTTCCCTGTCATCTGAAGCAGTTTACAGTTTTCATTTAGTAAACAGCAATGTAAGTGTGTATTACACATGCAGTCCTCCACACAGCTACTGTAACATAGCAATGGTATAAGAAGAACGGAAAAATCAATAGGTGGTTGGCATAAAATCTTTTGAACAGTGTGCTTATCAGGAAGGGAAGCCATAGTAGCCTGTTGTTTTCTTTTCAACTTAACGTGTAAGTTGACACGAAAATGTTCCTCTAATCACAATCATCAAACATTCATCACCTTCTATCACAGCATGCATACCAAACAAGAAGATACTCTGTTCGTAAGTGTTAATCCTGTCAGGCAGGGTTTTTTTTTTGGGGGGGGGAGTATTTAGGAATTTGTGGTTATTCTCATCTATAAACTCTTGCATACTATGTCCTACTCAAGAACTGTTTTCTCTTATGATTAGCAAACTTTTAGAAGAAAAGTGATATGAACATGTTCTCTTGATTCTTTTACCTTATTTGTTCTTTTATTACAATTTTAGATTTTCATCCCTATTCTTTGCCTGAAATGTGTGATTAACTTTTCGCATTTATTAACTTTCTGCAACTTTGTTTCTCTTTGAGGCACTGTGATTCCTAGTCTACTGCCAAGTTATTTGTTAATCTTATGAGCCTCTCTTCTAATTTCCCTCCTTGAATAAAGAACTCTCATCTTTGTCCCCTGTTCTGTTTATCTGCACAGTACATCCAATAAATGAGTGTGCCTTTTACCATCAGTGTAGCAAGATACACAGCCATAGACTGATGATGGGAACCTCTACTGAACACCAGATCCAAATATTCAAATAATCATTCTGTACCATAATGCTCCACTGATAGGCCTAATATTCTCCAAAATGAACTGATCCTATGAACAAATATGTTAGTGGTGATCACAAGTGAGTGTTAGAAAATCGTTTCTACTAAACAAAACAAAACAAAGCAACCCCAAATGACAACAACAAGACCTCACCCACCCAACCAATCAATCAAACAAACAAAAAGGCAAATATAAAACATCATCTTTCAAATAATTTTGTGCTCCTACTTTAAAAATGGAACTGTACTTTCCCTAGTATAAAAGACAAATTGGCTGCCCTAATTTCATTTTTTTTAAATCTTATTACATAATTTATTTGTAAGTTATTGGTAAGGTAACTAATATTTACAGGAATTCACCCACCTCTCTGACTGCAACACTGTTTCCTTTTTTATAATTCCTGTGATCGAAATTTAGCATAAATTTGGTATTTCTTATTCTGTAGTCTCCACCCATGCAGTTACACACTGCAGGTGCTGTCAGAGTGAAAATAGTACAATGCCACTTCCTGTTCATATTTTTAAAATGGCTTTCTAGACAAAAGCAAGTACATATATTCTAATTTGCATTTTATACAGAATGTAGTATGGACTAGCTCATTTTCTTCTACTCAAATTTAAATACTCTGCCCTCATATTTCATACGAACAGCTAAATCTCCAAAGCAATAAATTAAATCCAGACCCCTTTCACTTAGAATTTAGCAATGTGTGCAATGTTGCCTCTACCTGAAAGAACAGCTAGTGTATTATGTATCAAGGGACACTTAATTTCTCCTCATATTTTCACTTTGTAGAAACTCCAGTCCTGTCCCTGAGATGTCGGATATTTTCCTCTACTGCACTATCTATTGTTCATACTTACAATAAAGCAAATAACTGCATTGGCAATATATGTGTTGCTTTCTTGTAGTATACTAACCTTGAATTCTGAGAACTTGTGTTTATGCTTATTATGCATGCTTATAAGTAGACCATACTTTACATGGAAACTTCTTTATATGGGAGAATATATGTGTAGTTTTGAAATGGGATAGTGACTGAATATAAATGAGAAAAAAAAGTTTTTTTCCTCATTTATAAATGTTTTTTAAACTCATTTATATAAGCCTTAGAATCTTTATTTAAATACCTTCTTTAATTAACTATTTTGTGCATTTAAATGTCATTCATGAATCCAACCCTCTGTTCCCTGCGGGCTCCATGGAACCCTGCCATACATCCTGTGCCCAAACTTGGGGGACATAGGAGCTGCCAGCAGGGAGCTTATCAGCTAGTCCTCAATCCACCCTGCCTCCAACCTACAGTTCCCTGTAAGCTCCGTGGATCCCTGTGCCAATACTGAGTGGACCTAAAAGGCAGCCACAGCAAGGATTGGACCAAGATGCCAAGACACTGCTGGCCTCATTTGAAGGAAGAGATGGGTAGATGCCAGTGTAAGAATTCCTCCAACATCCTAAGAAACAACATGGTAACACCAAATCCCAGCAGACACACAACAGGAAGACTTGATCACCCTAACCCAGAAGATTTAGAAGAAAACGACTTTAAAACGTAACTTTATGAAAATGATGGAGACCTTTAAAGAGGAAGTGAAAAACTCCCTTAAAGAAATAGAGGAGAAGACAAACAGAAAGCTGGAAGAAATTAATAAATCCCTCAAAGAAACCCAAGAAAAAGCAATCAAAAAGGTGAAGGAAACAGTTCAAGACTTGAGGATTGAAATAGAGGTAATAAAGAAAACACAAACCAAGGGAACTTAGAAAAGGGAAAATCTGGGTAAACGAACAGGAACTACAGAGACAAGTAAAACCAACAGAATATAAACGATAGAAGAAAGCATCTCAGGCACTGAAGTTACCATTGAGGAATTGACTCATTGGTCAAATAAATCCAACAAATTCTTAACACAAAACATTCAGGAAATCTAGGACACCATGAAAAGACCAAACCTAAGAATAATAGGGGTAGATGAAGGAGAAGAACTCCAGTTCAAAGGCCCAGAAAATATATTCAAAAAATTATAGAAGAAAACTTCTCCAACCTAAAGAATCCAAGTACACATCAAAAAAAAATCATCCATCATGATCAAGTAGGCTTCATCCTAGAGATGCAGGGCTGGTTCAACATATGAAAATCTATCAATATAATCCATCATATAAATAAACTGAAAGAAAAAAAATATGATAATTTCATTAGATGCTGAAAAAGCATTTGACAAAATTCAACACCCCTTCATGATAAAGGTCTTGGAGAGATTAGGGATAAAAGGATCATATCTAAATATAATAAAACCAATATATAGCAAGCCAACAGATAACATCAAATTTAAATGGGAGAAACTCAAAACGATTTCACTAAAATCAGGAATAAGACAAGGCTGTCTGCTCTCTCCATATCTCTTCTACATAGTTCTTGAAGTTTTAGCAATAGCAATAAGACAGCATAAGGAGATCAAGGGGATTCAAATTGGAAAGGAAGAAGTCAAACTTTCGTTATTTGCAGATGATATGATAGTGTATATAAGTGGCCCCCAAAATCTACCAGAGAACTTCTACAGCTGATAAATACCTTCAGTGAATTGGCAGGATACAAGATCAACTCAAAAAAAAAATCAGTAGCTCTCCTGTACACAAAGGATAAAGAAGATGATAGGGAAATCAGAGAAACATCACTTTTCACAATAGCCACAAATAATATAAAATATCTTTGAGCAACACTAACAAAGGATGTGAAAGACCTATTTGACAAGAACTTTAAGTCTTTAAAGAAAGAAATTGAAGAAGATACCAGAAAATGGAAAGATCTCCCATGCTCTTGGATAGGAAGGATGAACATAGTAAAAAATCTTAGCAAAAACAATCTATAGATTCAATGCAATTCCCATCAAAATCCCAACACAATTCTTTACAGACCTTGAAAGAGCAATAATCAACTTCATATGGAGAAACAAAAGACCCATTATAGCCAAAACAATTCTGTACAATAAAGGAACTGCTGGAGACATTACCATCCCTGACATGAAGCTCTATTACAGAGCTATAGTAATGAAAACAGCTTGGCATAAAAACAAAGAGATAGTACAATGGCATCACATTGAAGAACCAGATATTAATCTACACATCTAAGAACACCTGATTTTTGACAAAGAAGCAATCTTCAGCAAATGGCGCTGGCATAACTGGATGTCAACCTTAAGAAGAATGAAAATATAACTCCGACCACACTAAACCTGATAAAGGAGAAAGTGGGAAGTAACCTTCAATGCATGGGCACAGGAGACCACTTCTTAATTATAACCCCAGTGGCACAAACAATAAGAACAACAATGAATAAATGGGACCTCTTGAAACTTAGAAGCTTCTGTAGAGCAAAGGACACAGTCAATAAGACAAAAAGGCAGCCTACTGAATGGGAAAAGATATTCACCAACCCCACATCAGACAGAGAACTGATCCCCAAATATTTATAGAAACAGATTGGTTTAATTTATAAGAGTTATTTGGGAATGAGCCTAAACTAAAGGCCCAGCTTTCAAAATGAATAGTAAGTCTTCCTGTCATGTTTGGGGGTTGGCAGTCCAAAGAAATTCCAATAATAAAGACCTAATATAGTGCTTGGGTTGGTGTCCAAAACCCTCCACTTGAGGGTTTACATGCTTACAAAAGATGGCTGGTTCAGATTCCATGTTTTCCATTACTAGGAATCTTTGCTAGGGTTATTCTTGTAGTCTGTGGAGTTTCCATTGCACTAGGTTTCCTCTCTCCCTAAATGCTCCCCATTCAAATCTTCTCTCAGTATCACCCCCAGTTGATCCCTTCTGTTCCCAACTTACCTACCCCAAGTCTACCAATGAAATCTATTCTATTTCCCATTCCCAGGAAGATTCATGTATCCCCCATTAAGCCCTCCTTGTTACTTAGCCTCTCTGGGTTTATGGACCATAGCATGATTATCTCTTATTTTGCAAGTAATATCTGCTTATAAGTGACTCCATACCAAGTTTGTCTCTTAGGGTCTGAATGATTTTTTTTAAATGTACTAGCTCTTTCAACTTCATGTTTGTTGAATACTTAAGCAACATATTCACGACTATTGAAATTTAAGAGTGTGTGGGTTTGGTAAAATCTTTGTGATTAATATTTTTGAGAAATGTGGTATATATTCTGCATGAGATGGGGAACCAGATCAAAATTAGCAGGGATTCTATTTCCCAAAAGTAGGAAGTGCCTATTGTACTTGCATGCTAAATAGAAGGGTATATGTTGATGTAATTGTTCAAAATAGATGGCATAGTAATCAAGAAACATTTCTAAATATTTTTTTTACCTTTTAAGCAAAAGTACATAATGCATTAATGGTAACAGCACTTGTATTTCTTGAAGAACTGGCAATCTGCCAATACAGGCACCCCAGCTGTAGTCCTTAAATATAGCTGGCAATCTGCCAATATAGACCTTGGTTTTGTGTTTTTCCAGTTATGTGACTGACAGAAATGCTTGTTATCATGATCATCCCTGGAGTAGTCAGTTTTATATGCTTCTAGTTTTGCTTGAAACTATTTAAGATTTATTGTTTTAACTTGTTTTCTACAAACATTTGTCTGACCAATTAATTAAGCTATTACCAAAAGATTTAAGTAAATGGATTATCTCACCATAAAACCAACTAAGCCAGAAACAGATGAATCTATTTTAAATTGGAAACCCCAGTGCTTTAAGCATATAAATACGACATTAGATTTTGACAAAACAACAAATGGTAGCAATCAGCTAATGAAGGGACTAACTCTTCATGAGAAACATCTTTTTACAATGGGAACTGAAAGTTAGCATGTAAAATTCTACTTAAATTGGGTTTTACATTATTAAATGTTCTTATGAGTAATACATGTAGAAAAATCAGGTTTAAATGTAGTCACGCAATGTCTGTTATGTTTTACTTAGAAACCAGAAATATTGCAGAAGACACACACTTGTTGAAATATAATTTATATTATGAATTTAATAGTGATAGTTTAACAATAAATAAAAATAAAATCAGTAGGAGACTCAGAATAATAAGCTACAATACTAGAAATGCTGAGAAAATAAAGACATGCTGTCAGTAAAATAGCCCTCATAAATAGAAATCACTTTAACTGTAGCCATGTGTCTCACCAATCACTGAATCTGGGGATTGGCTAATGGTTTGTCACCTCTTTGTAAATAGCATTTAAACACAGCTGCATGGTTCCTCATAGTAAGTTATGGTTGTTTTCACTGCAGCGGAGAGCAATTATAATACAGATGCTAATGTTCATCCAAAAATATGTAGCACATATCATTAGAAAAAAATGGTAGGTCCTTCATCTAATTAACTTGTCTCTTTGCTAAGCATGCAACCTTGATCATAATCCTCTAAATGCACACTATAAAAGATAGACATAGCACCAAGATTTTGTTATCACTTTATACCATGAGTATATGACATTTTGTCTTTCCTAAATTTGCATACATTTTATTGAACTATAACATTGCTATGAAGATAGTAAATGTCATATTTCTGTTAAAAACCATATTGCAAATACATATAGAAACAAGTATCTTGGTCAAAAGACAGAAAACCCCTTGTGACCCCCCATGCCACACACAATACAAACCTCTATCTTTATCCTGAATTTTGCTTATGATAAGCATTTGATTAACTTTGATTATTGGATTTTAGAGTAGCTAATGTATTTTTATTGAAGTATGGGTGTGTCTTTGCTCTGTTTCAACTTTTTATCCAGCCCAATATTATGAGTAGTGTGTATATAAGCATAACCCCATGAATATACTTTTTGCACATGGATATATGCATTTTAACTGGAGATTTAACAGTATATTTAGAGTTCTCTTTGTATTAAAAGTGTCTTATTTTTCCACTTAATGTTTGGCACTTCTACTTTCCTGAGAGAACATTGTAATCACCAGAAGCACTTAATTTTCATTTGAACGACTGATCAATCTTTCACTTGATGATTGATTGATTGATTGATTTTTTTACTGTTTTGATACACATTATTTAGAAAATGTATTTGACATCCTGATCTTCAGCACACTTGAGATTATTACTTAGGTGCTCTGATATTAGATATGATTTTTTCATATGAAACTCTAGGTAAATCAATAATATGAATAAAAAGAAATGATAAGTTCTTTACCATTCTGCAATATTACATCAGTCATGATCTCTTATATTCTCTCTAATATATTCTTTTATCCATTGTTTTTCTGTCTTAAACCATAACCTCACTGTTTCGATGGACTGGAGTTTTGTCTGGCTTGAGATTTTGCAAGTCCTGTGTAGGCTGTCATGGTGAGTTCACATTACCTCTTCTCTGTTGTGTCTGGAAAGCAGTTTCTTTGACGTGTCCACCACCCCTGGCACTTACAATGTTTCCTTCCCCCTTTCCCCTATAGAATGCTGAGATTTGAGGGTCAGAAGTGTAATACATACATCCCATTTAGGGTTGAACATTTCAAAATCTCTTATTATTTGCATTGTCTAATTGTGGGTTTCTGTGTTAATTATCATATATGGGAAATTAATTGAGAAGATCTCTCTCTTATGAGGGTTCAGCAATGTACTGATATGTGGGTAGGGCAAGATGTCATTGTAACTATTTTTTATTGCTACATTCATTTAGGCGAATAATAGTATTGAGTTTCCCCTAGGGCTCATGGTCTATCTATTCTCAGCCCTCATTAACAGCGTCAAGCCTGGGTTAAAGCTCATGAAATGAACCCCACATTCAATCAAAAAGTGACCGGTTACTCCCATAGTTATTGTGCCAATCTTGACACCAGTCAGCATATATTGAAAGTAGGTTGTTGTTGTAGTTTGTAAGGTCTGTTGCTGGCTAAGACTGACGATAATTTTTCTCCTTTAGTAGTGATTATATTACCTTCTAACACTATGAACACTAGTCAGTAGGAGCCTTTTGCTTCAGTATGAGCTGGATTTTTCCATGTTATGTGATGCAAGTATGTGGTGTCTTCAGTAAGAAGTTCTTGCCGTTAAGTTATGGTGGACAACAAATAGCATCAGCAATAAAGGAATAAATGGAAACATGTTGGCCTATAAAACAACAAGATGTAGCACATTCTTGTTACTGGAAGTTTTATTTGGTAGCATAGGATGTGCAGTTGGAATAACGTCATATTATATGGTAACTTCATCTAAATTCTTTTTGTTAGATGTATGCATTTTACAAAGCTTCTATAATGGTATGTTTTATTGTGGCTTTTCAAAGAACTTTTGGCTAGTTAGCCTTTTGATAGCATCTATCCTCTGATTTTGGTCTCATTAAAGTTTTTCTTATCTTTGTAATGTACTTTCCTTACATTTTCTGTGCCCAGTTTATCCTGAATGTCCTAAGGATTTTAATCTAATGTGTGCTTCTTGGATCTAGAATACTTTCTAAATTGTATACATTTAGATGTTTTCAATGTGTTCTATTTTCATTTGTTCAAAATGTTTTAAAATTCCCTATTAACTGTGTCTCTTTCACAAGATATCAGGAAATAGGCAGCTAAATTTTAAAGCAGAAAGAAGTTGTTTATTTTTGTATTATAAGTTTAGATTAAATCAAGATTTCTCAGAGAAGATTCTCTTTGTCTTTAATTTAGTAAAATTTCTTGAAACAGGTTACATAGCTAGAAATGGTGAGTTTTAGTAATACTTCATGACTCTGGAATTTCTTTTGTTGGGCACAATGTTCCTTATATGTATCTGTGGTCTAATTTAACATGGAGAACATAGATCCTAACAAATAACTTTAGTTACTTTTATAGTAAGCTTAGGATATTTACAGTAAAACAGCTAAATCATAATTATGGTACAAGGACATTTTCCCCTTAGATATGGTATTATACCGTGGTATTATTTTAGAGTGAAGAACAAATCAAACTTTGAAGACAATGCTGAAATTTTGATAAAAAATATTTTGAAAATTATTTTAAAGCTTAATGATATTTCTTATATTCAAAAAGTGGGAGAAAATTTAAATATTTTTAGAACTTACTTAATATTCTAGGGACTCTGCATTTAGAAGGAAGCTTCAAGCATTCTGGGCTAATTGCTTCTTACAATTAAACTGTTAAAAATATCTTAGGAAGGATATAGCTTCCAGGAAGTCATTCATTAAATGATAAAAAAAAACCCACACAAGTATTTCTGTTCCAATCATTTCCTGAATTTTAATGTTTGGAAAAGAGTTTATATTATTTCATGATATTCAAATAGTGATAATTATTCACTAAATCTTTGGTAATGAATGCATTTCTTATATTTCATGAAGCAAATGAAATGTGTTAAGGTATAAAATACGTATTTTGCACTTGGATGGACAACTACCAGGCTAACTTTAAAATAATATATGCACACTAATTTCTTGATTATTGAAGCAATATGTGCTCATTTCAAAATTTAAAAAAACTAATTTACTGAATGTCTAATCTATTAATCATGTTGAATCTTCTGTCATTTTTCTTTTACAAAGTCAATAAATAATTATCAATTAATATATATGCATGCTTATACATACCTATATAACATCATCATTTTTTAGCTGTATACTTTTACGTTATATAATCCTATACAGTTTATATAAATGAGCTTGACTAGGGGACATTTATTTCCTAATACTGTAAAGTTATAAGCAATGATGTGAGGATTTATGACCGATTCTAATACATGAATAATTGAATACATTTGCAGATTTGTAATCAACTTGCCAATGATATTCTCAACAAATCCTGCTTTAATCAACATCATTAGAAATGTTTTAAGTTTTTTCATATTTATGTCCATATGATAAGATATATCAGCATTTTTAATATTCTGCACCTGAAAAGATTTTCTTGTTGAAGAAATAAATGCTTTCTGTTTTTATGAAAAAAAATTGGTGAGGAAATCAGATCTAAATATTTAAGCAGTTTTCAACTTTTTGCTTTTTTTGAGAATTGTGTTTTCAGCATATTCACCCTGCTCCTGCAAGGCTCAGATGAAAAGCTTCATCTTCCCCACACAGTTTACTGTTATTTTTTAAATTTATATTTATCAAATTTGTGAATATGGTTGTTCTGCTATCTTGTACCCTTGTGTATCACATGCATGTCTGGTTCCTATAGAGGCCAGAAAACAATGTCAAGATTCTCTGGGGCTGGAGTTACAGATTCTGATGAGCTACCATGTGAGTGTTGGGAATTGAATGTGGGATTTTCTGGAACAGCAGTCAGCAGTCTTAAGCTCTGAGCTAGCTTTCCAGCTCACAGTGTTCTCTTTAAATAAACAAACAGAAACGAAACCTTTAGCCCAGTTTGTGCTACCCATATGCTCTTGGCTCTGTAGCAATCCCCTGGAGCCTTGTCTACCTACAAGGAACTATACTTTCCCAGAAGTTATAAGTTGCAAACAGTACCTCATTTGGAGATGTAACTTCATATCCACCTCTCTTTCGAGGTTAGTTTAGGTCTTGTACAGTTTTATATAAACTCTGTGATATCATATGAATAACCTCCTTGTTGTATTCAGGAAACATTGTTTTCTAGAAGTTATCCACTCCACCTGGCTCTTTAAATATTTATGTGCCCTCTTCTGTCATGATCTCTGAACACTGGAAGAAGGGGTTATGATATAGGTGTCTCATGTAATGCTTAGCATTTCATAGTGTCTTATTCTCTGCACCTTGACCACTTGTCGTCCTCTGCCTTATATGCCATCTACTGAAAAATGAAGCTTCTCTGATAAAGTTTATGAGGAGCTTTAAACAAAAGGTATAATGATAAATCATTAGTAGTTTATTTAATACTGGATCCACTTAGCAGAATAGTAATAGTAACTTCTCTTCTAGGGCCTATGACTTGTTTAACAACAGTTCTTGACACAGATGCTACTAAATATGTTTATTATCATGTGGTCAAAGCCAAAAATGGTTGGTACAACCTATGCCATTTATGCCAGTATGTTGCAATGAGGGGCTTGGGCTGCGTTCCAGGTGCCTGGTTCCCAGCGCAGGGCCCCTTGTTCTGTCCCGTCTGGCTCCTGGTGCATACTTGAAATAATTACACGGAAACTGTATTCATTGAAATACTGCCTGGCCCATTAGCTCTAGCCTCTTATTGGCTACCTCTCACATATTTGTTTAACCCATTTCTAATAATCTGTGTGTCACCACGAGTCGTGGCTTACCGGGAAAGATTCAGCGTGTCTTCATGGCGGGCGGCTCTCTCTGGTTCTGTCCCCTTCCCAGCATTCTCTTCTCTTTATCCTGTCTATCTAAGTCCTGCCCTATCAGAAGGCCAAGGCAGATTCTTTATTAACCAATAAAAGCAACCCAAATACAGAAGGACCCTCCTACACCACCAGTATTACGCAAAAGGTATATATTTCCAAACTAGTTGCTATTGTGGCTTGCAAGATTCATTATTTCCTTTCTCCTTTGATAGAAATGAATAGTAACTTCCAGCAGCATGAAAGTAAGCCAGTAATGAATGAAGCTTCCAGATTATTATGAATTGAATTTTTGCATGTTCTACAACTCAAGTGTATGTTGTCATGAGCAACAGGAAGTTCTGGGAGGTAACCAAGAGTATCAACAATTCCAAAACAAGCAACCTATTTCTAGTATTGGTCCTTTCATTTGTTGCCTGTAGTGAGTAATAGAACATTGTTATTTCATGACACTTAAACTCTTTTTATGTATCTGTGTGTGTGAATTTTAGGAAGCTTCTAGAAGAATAGATTTCCATATGCCTATTTTGAATGGCATCTTATCTTAATCATTATTCCCAGTATTTTCTCCTATTCCCTACTCTTCCATCCCATGTAAACCTCCCTGTTACATTAGCTTTATTCCTCACTTTGTTTAGCTGCATTCTTTTCCCATCCTTGAAAGACTTGCCCTAAGTAGAACCCTTACTACTTTCCTCATCTCTATAGGTCCTACAAATGAAACTCACATACCTAAATATTTGAAGACAGTATCTATATACAAATGAAAGAAAACATACAATGTTCATATTTCTGAATCTGAGTTACCCTAATCAGAATAATAATTTTCAGTTTCAGCCATTACATTTCAGACCCATTTTAATTTTTTTGTGGAAAAAATTTTATCCAATATATTTTGCTCATCTCACCCCAGTTTTTCCCAGATCCTTCTCAACTCCCTACCCACCCAGTTTATATTGGTTCTCTCTCTCTTCCCTCTTTCTTAAGAAAATATAATTAGAGACCGAAATGGAGCATCAGCAATGACAATGAAAACAAAAACAAACATGCACACACAAAACCCAATAAAACACACAAAAATAAAAATAAGAGAAAAACAAATAATATTTTTTAAAAATTCCCTTAAAAGAACGAGACAAACAGAAGACTACAAAAATACCAATGAGCTCATTTTGCACTGAATAACTCCTTCTGGGCATGGGGCCTGCACAGAACAGTAGTTAATATATCTAATGCAGTACTTCACTGCAAAAGTTGAGCATTTGTTTGCAAGGCTCCGGCATTCTGCTGCAGTCTCTCTTAGTTCATATTTGCACCAATGCTGTTGTATCTAGAAGAATTTTTTTTTGAATTACCAAATACCTCTATCAATTAAAATATTTGTGTCTCCTTTCCCACATAGATTTCTGAGGTTGATGAAGATAGCCCATTTACCACCGAATGTTACAAAGTCTCACTCTTTGCACACTGTCCAGTTTGAGGTCTCTGTGTTAGCTCCCATCTACTGCAAGAAGAAACTTCTCCTGTGAGGTCTGAATGAGGTACTGATTTATGGTTTAAGCAGTATATTTTTATGAGTCATTTTATTGCTATAATCCTTTAGCAGTATTAGATTTTCCTCTAGGCTCATGATTTATTAAGTGTAAGGTTCTTGACCACTTTAGCATTGTCAGGTGTGGGTTACATCTCATGACTGGTCCTTGACTGCATTATGAATGGTGTGGATGTCCTTATGTATATGTGATACTTTTATTGGTTAATGAATAAAACTGTTTTGGCCAGTGGCTTAGCAGAGTAAAATCAGGTGGGAAATCAGAATAGAGACAGATAGAGAGAGAGAGTAGGCAGAGTCAGAGAGATGCCATGTAGCTGCTGAAGGAGAAAGATGGCAGCCAGAACCTTACTCGGTAAGTCACAGCCCATGGTGATACACAGATTAGTAGAAATGGGTTAATTCAAAATGTAAGAACTAGCTAGAAATATGTCTAAGCTTTTGGCCAAACAGTGTTGTAATTAATATGGTTTCTATGTATTTATTCAGGTCTGAGTAGCCTGGAAATGAATATGCAGTCTCTGCTTACAATGAAAGGGGTTGGTAACTCCTATAACATTTGTGCCATGACTGCACCAGGGTATATTAAAGGCATGTCACTGTGGTAGGTTTCAGGGATTGTTTCTGGGAGATACTGGTGTTACTTTTCTACTATGGTAGAATGCAGACAACCTTCCAGTGCCATCAGTACTATTCAATAGGCCCTAGATAGGCACTAGCTCCATTTTTCCATTTCCATGATATACGAAAATATTTTCTTCATCAACAGGGTCTTACCATCAGATTGAGGTAGGTAACCAATAGTCTTGAAAATAGCATAGGCTGTTTGGAGTTTCCATGGGACTCCTTTTGCCAAGGACTAGATAATAAGTAATCCATTCCTGTAACTGGGCAATTACTTAGGATTACTAGATGTTTTGCTAGAACATTCTCTCCTCTATTATTTGATGACTCCATTTAGATTGAGGTAGGGTAACCAATAGTCTTGGAAAGAGCCTGGGATACTTGGGGTTTCCAAAGGGCTCCTTTGGTCAACAGTTGGATATTACGTAGCCAGTTCCTGTAACTGGAGGATTTACTTTGGACACTAGATGCCCTGTTAAAAATCTCTCTCTCCTATTATATGATGACTCCTTTGAAAATGCTTATACATACATATTTTAGGATGTTTCTACATTAGTAAATCTCCATATCATTTTTCAAATGCCCCTCAGTATTAGTTGTCCCTTCTCATATTCCCTGTTTAACTCTTTTCATTCATTCACTTCATTTTTTTCTCTTATTCTAGTTTCAACTTTGTCTCTCCACAGAATGTGTGTGTGTGTGTGTGTGTGTGTGTGTGTGTGTATGTGTGTGTGCACACACTATTTCTCCTTCCTTGAGAGATTGTCTCATTAATCTGTTGTAGGAGGTCACTTAGTTTGTTCCTGACTGCTTGGCAGCTCAGCCCTGAAATAATCACACAGAAACTGTATTTATTAAATCACTGCTTGGCCCAATTTTCTATTCTATCTGATTGAGAGTTTCTGGAGTCATGTTGAGATCCTTTATCCATTTGGATTTGAGTTTTGTGTAGGGTAATAAATATAAATATATTTGCATTCTTTTATATGCAACCATCCAATTTGCTCCATACCATTGTATCTAGATTTCTTTTTTTCCAGTATGCATTTTTGGCTTCTTTGTCAAAATATTGCATCCATAGGTTTGTGGCCTCATGTTTGGGTTTTCTACTCAATTTTATTTTCAACAGATCTGTGAATATGCTAATACCAACTTCTTTTTATCATTATGGCTTTGTAGTACATCTTAAAATGGGGATCATAACTCCAACAACTTTTCTCTTATTTGGGATTATTTTAGATATAATTTTTCTGGTCCTATATTAAATTGAGATTTTAAAAAATTCTTGTAAAAAGTGGTTTTTAAATATTGATAGGAAGAGCATTGAATTTTAGATTTTGCTTGCATGTGTTTTATTGGGAATTTTTATATTTATGTTCCAACAAGAGATTCATCTGTAATTTTATTTTCTTTTGGGCCTCTCTGTGGTTTGGGTATTAGGATCATAGTGGTTTTTAAAAATAGGAAGTATTTTCTCAGTTTCTATTTTGTGGAACAAACTGAGGGATTATTGGTATTATTCCATCTTTGAAACTCTGATATAATTCTATGCTGAATCCATAATTTGATTTTCTTAATAGCTCAGTAATGTGCTATTGTGTAAAACATGTACCATATTTTCATTATCCATTCATCAGATGAGTGATAGTCTAGTTTTCATCTCCTGGTTATTTTGAATGGATCAGTAATGAGTATGGATGAGTAAGTAACTCTGTAGTGCAACATAGAAGACTTTGAGTATATACGACTGGATTATACAGCCATATATTAGATGTATTTCCAACTGAGGAATTTCCACAATGATTTCTGGAGCAGCTGCATCAGTTTACACTCCTACCAGCAGTGATTGACTATTCCCATTTCCCCAGTATCCATGCCAGAATTTGAAAAACTATTGTCAGACCCAGAATGCATTCACGATAAATATTCTGGAGAATATAGGAATGCAGAGGACCTATTTCAATATAATAAAGGCAATACACAACATTTCACAGTCAAAATCTTCCCACATGGAACATAATAACATTTCTCCTAAAACCAGAAACAATACAAATATGTCCACTCTCCTCCATGTGTTTCAAAATAGTACTCGAATTCTTAGTCAGCAGTAAGAAAAAAGAAGGAGATAAAGGAGATATAAATTGAAAACAAAAACTTCAAATTTTCATATTTGTAAACAATTGAATTCTGTGCCTATAGCTCTACTAGAAAAAAAATTTAATCAGCTTTAAGCACATTTATCAAAATAGTAGAATACAAAATGAAGACAGAGAAGGGAATGGTTTTCAGGGTGAAAATATTAAAACACCAAAAAGAAAAGAAAAAAATGAAAAAAAATAAAAATTAAAGAAAGAAATTCAAGAAGGTACCATAAGGTATACAACACCCATTTTATGCATGAATATAATTAATAATGTGAAAATTGTTAGTCTATCAAAAGCAACCTACAGATTCAACAAAATTTCTATGAGAATTTCAATACAGTTCTTCAAATAAATTGAAAATTATCTTAAATTTCACATGGAAGCTTAAAAGACATAGAATAGTCAAACAATCCTAAACAATTATTAACAGCTGGGAATATCATCATTCCTAATTCACATTATAGTTTAGGGCTGCAATTCATGATCTCATTAGCTACATGCCATTGGCTAGGCAATTTATGCCAGGCATGATATTCTTTCAATATAATAAAGGCAATACTCAACATCCCACAGCCAAAATCTTCCCAATCTGTAGAGTGGGTCTTTTTAATTTTTATTTTTTAAGCTTTCTTTATTGATTTCATTGAGCTATACATCATTCTCTGCTCTGTTCCCTTCCTCTCCCCTCCCCTTCAACTCTCTCCGATGGTTCCCTATGCTCCCAATATACTCAGAAGACCTTGTCTTTTTCTACTTCCCATGTAGATTAGATCCATGCATGTCTCTCTTAGGGTCCTCATTGTTGTATAGTTTCTCTGAGGTTATGATTTACAGGTTGGTTTTTTTCTTTTTGTTTAAAAACCACTTATGAGTGAGTACATAGAGTGGGTCTTTAACCCACTTGACAGCTATTATTTGCTACCAACATGTGGGTGCCACTTTTCACAGCCTTACAGATATCTTGCTATGCTGGTCATTGTTGTGATTCGTAGCATTGCTGCTGTGTAGTACCACCAATTGCTTCCTTGCCTTGACTCTTGAATAGTAAGAAATCTTTTATTTTTAAAGAAAAACCAATTGACTGCAAATTAAACATTTTTTTTGTTAAAAATGTTCTGAATTCGCTATCAGAGAAAGATAAATTGAAACTACTTTGAGATATCATCCTACCCTGGTCAGAATGGTTAAGATGTCAACTTACATCTTTTTTCCCTCAATATTTTTTATTGATCTTTTGAGGATTGCATTTGATGCATTTTGAACATATTTACCCCCTCCCTTAACCTCTCTAAACTTCTATCTATCCCATGTTATTCTGAGGTTACTCTTTTTAAAAAGTACCTTCAGTTCAATTTGTGTTATCTAGATAGTTTGGGGAGTTGAAAACACCTTTTGTTTTGTCTCCCTACCAGAGCTCATATCATGAAAGAAAACAATCTCTTCCTCTCTTAGTTGCTATCAGATACTTCCAGTTCTTTTGCTATTGGTAAGGTTTTGTGTCTATCATCACTCCTCTATTCTTGGATTTTGTCTGGCCACAGCTTTCTCAAGTCTTATGGGTGTTGTCAAAATCATGTGGTCAAAGTGGACCTGAATATCTTTTCTCCTTCTTTTGTCACTTCTTCCTCCTTCCCTCCATTCCTTCTCCCCTTCCTTCTTCTCCCTGTTGTCTATCCAGTGTGAATCAAATCTAGGACCTTGTAAATGCTAGAAAAAACCTTATCACTGAGCTATGTCATAAACCTGTTTTTTTAATTTCCCCAATTTAGTTTTTGAAACTAATTATTTCCTTACTTTTTATAGTGTTTAATATTTAATAAGCCAAATATCCACATTTAAAATTCCTTTTGATCTTTTTAACATTTTTTATGATTATATATTTTTGTGTATGAAAACTCTCACATGGTACAGGCTGACCTTACATACATAATCTTCTTGTTCTAAGTTCCTATTTCTGGGACTACAGGCATACATCATCATGTGGGTCCAGTGCATATAATTGAAATCTACAGCTTTGTAATTTTTGCTGGCTTATTGCTGCTGCCTGTGTGCAGTCCCCAATTTCCAGGAGACAGAGATTAAAAGATGCAAAGTTAAAAGCACAGACTCCAGGAGATTTCAATAGAGAAGCTCTTTATTGAAAGCAGGTTGGGTTTTTTCTTTTTATAGGGTTAGGAAAATTAAGCTTTTGCAGGAACGTTTCTGGTTGGTCCTTTGGAAACTAGTGGTCACTACTGGCATGTTGTGATTGGCTAAGAATGTGTGCATTAGTTACCTTGCTTTTGGTCCACTGACAGGTTGTCTTGGCCAGTTTTGCTTACTCATTGTGAGTTTTCATGCACTTGGTTGTGCTTGTGCTATCGCCCTGCCTCACAATTTTCTTTACCAAAAAAATGTCAACAGTATTTGTATGAATATTCTCTCAAATATTTAGAATAAGTTATCTCATTTTCTAAGATTTAGGAACACTGTATATATAAACACACACATAAATAAACACAAAGAAATATATATATACATATGACAGCATAGAATAAATATATCTAAAATTCTAATTAATATAATTATGTGTTTATGTTACAATTTAGAATAATTTTTCTAGTAGAAATAAAAGTTCTTTTCATTATTTACATATTTGTGCTGTTTTAGTCTCAAATGTTTGAGGAAATATTTACTTAAAGAATAGCAAGAGAAAGTGTAACATATAATATCTATTAATGTATGATTGTTTTTTGATGTATATTACAATCTCTAATCAACTGCAATGTAAAGTTGAGCTTCACACTTCACTGTGGAAAATAACAGTTAATAAATGAATGATGGAGATGATTATGGTATGAACAAGAACAATAGTAGGGAACATAAGTGTAGAATTTCGAATGTAGTTTAAGTTCTGATTATTTTGGTTATGAATGATGAGATATTTGTTCCATATTAGCTTATTCAAACTTCACTATTTTGCAAGGGAATAGCATTTACATATCTTTATATAAATGTTACTGTGATGTTAACTTCAGGAGAGATAGACTTTGTTATGCTGCTACTGAATCTTCAACAGGACATTACATGGTACAAACACTATTATAGTATATGTGAGTACAGTTTATAAAACATCTTCCCAAACATTAACTCATATTTTAAGGAATGCTAACATTTTTCTTATGAAAATGCAGGAGTTTTTTTTTTAATTACAAATACTTACTGGAGAATATTTTATAAAATGCTAGAAACAGAATTGCACAATAGCCTTCATTAATAACAGAAACAACCATTATTACTCCATAATTGAAAATCTTATTTTATCTAATAAAATTTTTCATTATGTTAGTATAGTGGTATTTAATCTTTCAGTTAATCTTCTTTGTTATCTCATTATTATAAATAAGTAAAACAGTAAGTACAATATTAAACTCTTATTTCTAATTGACAATAACTATTCATATGCTTACAATATATTTTAAAATATACATATTTACTATTTTATCAGTGTTTTTAATTATTTTATTGAAAACTATATTTAAACGTATTCTCTAAATTCTAATATAATGATTTTCTTAGGAAAGTTTTGAAAATTAACTTGTTATGTTCAAACTTTCTCAGTACTTACACATATTCTAAAGTTTTCATCATGTCTTTTCTCCATATAACAAGTGCGGTACAGAGTTTTATGTCTACTTTTTAGAGTAATGTTCACAACCACTTAATTAAACCCTGATCTAAATGTTTCTAAGTTTCTTTATTTCCTGTTGACTGTTTGTAAAGGATTTTATCCCTCACAGCTTAGATATAGTCCTTTAAGCAGCAGTTCCATAGAGTTTATCTCTTCAATGAGATTTCTGCATTAGTAAAGTATACCAGACTACATTGCCTTTTGTGTACCAGCTCTGAGTTAGAAACCAGCCATGGTATATCTGGATATACTAGTAAAAGAGAAGATTGTGAGGCCTTGGGGCAAAACTTCATGGGCAAAGTGCTTGCCACACCACCATAAAGCATATTTCTATCTATGCATTAGTTTTTCTGCTTTGTGCCTTTGAGCAAGCATGAGGATTTTTATTCAATACTTAAAATTCTACATTTGTTATTCCTGTTTTCAAAGGCATTATCATTTCTGAAATAGATTATCATTGTAAATGAAGACAAAGGTGGCATATTGTCTTTCTTAGCAGCTATGCTGAAGGAAGATGAAAGGTAAGTATGCTTTTATTATAACAATGTAGACAATCAGTGTTGCTTTGCTGAAAATGCAATTTTAATATTTCATCTATCAAGGTTGTTATGCTGTTTCAGAGACACTTTGTAATAGCAATTGCACCTTCCCCTGATGCTCATTCAAATGGAAGCAATGCTGTCCTGATTGTGCTCAGGACTTGATTGAACATAGGAGATGAGTCTCATAACATTACTGCTTAACACTTGTTGATGATACAGCTTACCTAGCACATCATGTAGTGAAATTTTTTTCTATCAAGTAATCCTGAGTGAGGCATCCCTTATCCAGAATGATAAACGTTGAATGTATTCACTTATATGCCAATTTTTATCCATTAACTAAATGATAACCAAGCTATGCTCTATAGACCCAGAGAGGTTAAGTATAGAGAAGGGGCTGGGGGAGGGCACATGGATCTTTTTAGGAGAGAATAATAGAATAGATTTTATAGGTGGACTGGAGTGTGAGAGGGGTTGATAATAAGGGGAACTGTTGGAGAGGAAGAGGAGATAGGATTGAGGGACAGAATGCATGAAGACACAGCTAGAATTGAGGGGTATTTGAGGGGTTGTGGAAACTTAGTGCAGTGGAAACTTCCTGAAACATATACAGGTAATTCGAATGAAGTCTCCAAATACTGAGGGGGCAGAGTATGGTCATCTCTTTTCTCCAAACAAAGCTTCCACTACTGGGACTAGGTTATATGCAATTGAGTTGTTGGCCAAAAGGGTCCCATAAGAATCTGCAAACAACTCAGGTTGTTGCCAAGAAAAGAGGCTGTTTTCTCTCAACTCACAGCAAGTTCCCATTACTAAAGACAGCAACCATAATCATCTCTGTCTGCAAACTGTGCTCGGGTAATGGTGGCACAAAGCTTGTGAGATTCACCAACCAATCTCTGGTTTGACTTAAAGCCAACTCCAGGAGATGGAACCCATACCTGACCTCCCCTGGTTGGCCAAGAACCAGAGAAAAGATATCCCAGGAACCTAGAATAAAAATAAATACTACTGGTCTAAAAGAAAAAGGAACAATAAAAGGAATCCTAATGATGTTCAGCTGTACTTAAAAGATTAGTGCCTCCATCATCAGAAATACTTCTACAGCAGATGGGAACAAACACAGACACCCAAAGGCAGGCATTATGTAGATTGTAAGAGACCTTGGAACACTCATCTGTTAATGAGATATGTCCATCAAATCCCTTTCCCAAAGCTCCTAGAACCCCAAGGATGAGGAGGCAGATAGAGTGTAAGAGCCAAAGCAGCTGAAGGACACTGGGAAAGCAAAGCCCTATACATCAACCGAGCAAGCTGCGTGAACTCACAGAGGCTGTAGCAGCAATCCCAGGGCTGGCACAGGGCTGCATTGGTATATATATCCCCAAATTGGTTAAACCTTAATGTAAAACATGAAAATCTGAAAACTTCAAAGGAAAACAAATGAAGATAAATTCAGGCACTGAAATGTGTGGAAATGACTCCAATAGCTCAGGAAATAATACCAAAAAATAACAGTAGCATTACATGGAATTAAAAAGTTTCTGGCGAGCAAAGAACTCACACACACACACACACACACGTATGCACACACTAGCTTTCAGCTTAGTATTTTTATGGAATCTCTGAGTGTGTGAACAAGTAGGTTTCTGATTCTTGTGCCTGCTCTTATGAGCCTTTTTCTTTTATTGCTTTGCCTTGTACAACTTTAATGTGAGGGGTTTGTTTTATATTATTATATTTTATTTTGTTATGCTTTGTTGTTTTCTCTTAGAAGCCTGTTCTTTTCTAATGAGAGACAGAAAGGGAGTGGAATTGAATATTAAGGGATGTGAAGAGGAACCAGAAAGAGTACAGGGGGGAACTGGAATCAGGATATATTATATGAGAACAGAATCTATTTTTAATAAAATGAAAAAAGAAATGCAAAAAATTAACTTTTAGTGCCATCTCTACAATAAACCCAACAGGTATTTAAAAGTCATATGGATACACATTTTTTAATGAGGAGTATATATGATGCAATTCTTTTCATATTAAATTTTTTCATTTATTTTACATACTGACCATAGTTTTCACTCCCTCCCTTCCTCCTAATCTCTTCCCCCACCTCCCAACTACCCTCTCCACATTCATTCCTCCCCCATCTCCCTTCAGAAAGGGGCAGAAGTCAACAAAGGGTGTTACTTCAATTTGATATAGGATCAAGTTTCTCTCCCTGCATGAAGGCTTGACAAGGTAACCCAACATGGGGAATAGGTTTCCAAAAGCCAGCTCAAGTGTCAGGGACAGGTCATGGTCCCCGTGCTAGGATTCCCACAAACAGACTAAATTACACAACTGTCACACACATCCAGAGGGCCTAGGTCAGTCCCATGTGGACTCTCTAGCTGTCAGTCCAGAGTCTGTAAGCTTCTAGGAGCTCAGGCAAGTGGTCTCCATAGGGTAACCTGTCAGGACCTTTACTCCCTGCCTCCCACAATCTCCTCCCTCTTTTCAACAGGACTTCCTGAGTTTGGCTCAGTGCTTGGCTGTGGATCTCTGCATCTGCTTCCTTCAGTTACTGGATGAAGGCTCTCTGATGACAATTAGAGTAGTCACCAATCTGATTACAGTAGATGGCCAGTTCAGGCACCCTCTCCACTGTTGCTAGGAGTCTTAGTTGGTATCATCCTTGGGGATTCTTGGGAATTTCCCTGGCACCAGATTCTCCCTAATCCCATCATGATACCCTTTTCAATGCTCTCCTTTTCATTCTTCCCCCAACCCACCCAAACCACCCTTAATGTTCCCATCCACCCAGCTCCTGGTTTACCCAGTATATCTCTTATATTTTCCCTTCCCACGGAAATCTATGTATCCCTCTTTGGGCCCTCCTTGTTATTTAGCCTTTCTGGGGCTGTGGATTGTACCCTGGTTATCCTTTAATGTACAGCTAATATGCACTTATGAGTGTGTACATACCATGTTTGTTTTTCTGAATATGGGTTGCCTCACTCAGAAGGATATTTTCTAGTTCCATCCTTTTGCCTGCAAATTTCATCTTTTTTTAACCTCTGTGTAGTACTCCATTGTGAAAATGTGCCACATTTTCTTTATCCATTCTTTGGTTGATGGACATTTAGGAATTTCCAGATTCTGGCTATTATGAATAACACTGCTATGAACATAGCTGATTTAGTTTCCTTGTGGTATGATTGAGCATCCTTTGGCTATACACTCAAGAGTGGTAATGCTAGGTCTTGAGGATGATTGAGTCCCCATTTTCTGAGAAACAACCATACTGATTTCCAAAGCACCTGTACAAGTTTCCATTCTCAGCAGCAGAGGAGTGTTCCTCAAGTCCAAGTGGATTAAAGAACTCAACATAAATCCAAGTACACTTAACCTGATGGAGAAAGTGGGAAGTAGTCTTGGATGCATTGGTGCAGGAGAATACTTCCTGAATATAACATCAGTAGCACAGACACTGAAAGCAACAATTAACAAATGGGATAACCTGAAATTGTAAAGTTCTGTAAGGCAAAGAACACTGTGAATAGAAATGGTCCGGCAGCATACTCGACATTGAAGCCTGAGACTAATTCTGATCTCCCTCTGTCAGGTAGAAAGGGGAAAATATGGAAGCCTCCATAGTAGGAAAAGATCTTCATCAACCCCAAATCTGACAGAGGGCTGATACCCACAATGTATAATGAACTCAAGAAACTAGACATCAAAGTAAATAAATTATCCAATTAAAAATTGGAGTACAGATTTAAACAGATAATTCTTAACAGAAGAATCTCAAATAGCCTAGATACACTTAAAGAATCATTCAACATCTTTAACCATTAGGGAAATACAAATTAAAATGACTGAGATACCATCTTACACCTGTCAGAATGACGAAGATCAAAAATTCTAATGACAGCCTATGCTGGGGAGGATACACATTTTTATGCATAATTTAGAATATGCAGAATCCTCTTCTAGGAGTTTGAATTGCCTTTAATTTTTCTTCAACACTCTCAGGATTGCTCACATTTCTCATGTAGGGTATCAGAATATATAAAATAATTATTAAAATGATTTTTAATATTTAGAGTTGAAAAGAAAATTTAACTGTGCCACAACTTCTACCTATTCATTTCAGGGATTCAGGGATTTTGACATTTAGTTTTATGAGTTCTTTACATATTCTTCTTTCTGTGGTATTGCCAGCAAAGACTTTCTCTCATATAGACTGTCACTTCATATATGTATTATTTCCTTTTGCTCTCCAGAAACATTTTAATTCCATGTAATCCCAGTGTCAATTTTTGTTACGATTTCCTGAGCTATTAGAATCATTTCCATAACTTTAAATATCTGAATGCATCTTCATTTGTTTTTCTTTAACATTTTCAGATTTCTTGTTTTACACTAAAGTTTAATCCAGTTTGGATTTATTTTCGTAGAGGGTAAAAGATATGGATCTTTCACACATACATGTCAATTTTCCTAGCACAATTTGTTGAAGAAGATATATTTTCTTCAATGTATAATTTCAGTATCTTTTACAAAAATTTGGTAGTTGCAGCTGGACTATAAATTTAAGTGAGATATTAGATTAGTGATTGCTAAAAGTGCAGGAAAGAGAACTGGGTGGGAATGTAGAGTCTGTTGCCACTCGTGGTTGTGCAGGTGATGGGCTGGGTTGTCTTTATGCAGTCCCTTATATAGGCATGTTTCTATGCCATCCCTCACGTGGGCATGGGTGCCATCTCTCTGAAGTGCACTTCAGTCTAGTTTATACCAGAGTCCAACCTGGCATTGACTGAATTTTTTCTCTTCTAGAGTTATTTTGTTGTCCAGTATTCAGAGTATAGTTCAATGATGTATTCTCTGTGTTCCCAGAGTAGTCTGTGCACAGAGTGATATTTGCTTCCAGAACCTTCTAACTGTAGACTCAGATGGGATCTTTTTAAAAATTGTTTCTTCCCACTGGTCCCACTAAAAGGAGTGATTTTCCTTGAATCCTTGTCCTCTGCAAAGGGTAGCTACTAAATGTAGCTTTTATCTTCCAACCCCTTTTACTCATGAGCATCTACTACTGAGAGCATAGTGGAGTTAACTGGGGCTTTATCCATATCTTAAACCATGTTTGTGACCCTTTTTGATTGCACTCACTGGCACTGGGCACAGAGAACTCCCCAGCTGGGGATAAATCTATAGGAATGAATTCTGGACTTTACCTGCTTGGAGTTCTTCTTCTCAAATTTCCTTTCTTTCTTTGCTTCTGAAACTACTGTGGATTCTCTGTCAGACATGTCAACAGATATCTGTTATCCAACCTTTCCTGTTGATATCAGCAGCTCGAACATGAGTATCTTATTTCCACCTTTTACTTTATGGTTTATTTGTAAAGTTTAGGCATTAACTTTTAGATTTAGAAAAATAAATTCCCTGTGTTAGTTCATAGCAACAATTGTGTAATTAGAAGTCCACTATGTTTTCTGAAAAGTGAGTCCAAAGAGACAACCTTTATTGGACAAGAGCACAAAAAGCTGTCAAGTCTTAGATGCCACATCCTATGTGACTACACATTGGTTCTAGGTTCCATGTTAGTACTGAAATCCTTCTGCCCATAAGGCTTCCTGTTGGCAAGCTATCTGTTTGCAGTCATTCAGCCATAATCAGATTTTCGAATAATTATAGGCAGCTGAACAAAGAGCAGCTAAAAGCTTTGAATTTAATTTTGAAAATACCATGCAATTGAGTTATTTTCCAGCAAATTCCAAAGTAATCATAATTATGTTTGATCTTTTTTTTCCAGACTGGATCCTTAAAAGTCATGAGAATAGACAGTATTTTTCCCCTGTGGAAGAAGTTTTCCACTTCATATCATGAATCATAAAATATTATTCCAAGACAGAACTGTAATTTATTTTACTAAATAGATGGTTTTTTAAATACATTTTTCATCTGTGTTGAGATTAAGTATCAGTGAAATTACTAGTACTCCACATTAATTATAGTTATTCTAATTAAATTACATTGTAGAATCCATAAAATAATACTCAATATCAAAATAATTGACAGCAAATTGTAGATAGATGATCACTAATTAAATTTAATCTAGAAAATATATCATTATAATGCTATAACTATTACTATCTTTATCATTGTAAGGAATTAAGTCACATCCTTGAGATGAAATACCTATTTTAGAAAAAAGGACAACCAAGAAATGTTCATACATTGGTCTAATTTAATACATATTTTTATTTATATTCTTTGTCAAAGTCACATTATGCGTGGTTTAGAAATATAATGTTCTTAATTTTAGTGTACATATACAATATGTATTTGAAATTTTTACTTTCATTGATTTTTAAGGACATTAAAAAAGAGCTGATTACTTTTGAAATTTAATTTGTTAGTTTTCAAAGAGGCACTTTTGTTTTTATCATGGTCTGTCATGGTCATGATTATTTTGTGACGCCAATGTATTGAGTTTCATCGAATCAGCCTAGGGAAACAGGTTGAGGTTATAGATGAAGTCTGCTTATTCAGAAAAATACAGAGATGATCAAAACATATTCAAAGTCATTTTTTTTGGTGGTATCTCCTGAGAAGAATTCACTTCTCTTCATTCTGAAATGTAAAGATCTGTTCTCATGTTATTGAGATGGATTTCTTTTAGGAAAAAAATCCAGGTGGCTCTCTCATATCTTCTGTTGGAGGTTATCAGCATTTTATAGTTTCAAATAATGAGAATTTCACTGTGAAAATCTGGGAATTATAGCCCAGTAAAGATAGTTAGATACCATTAGCTAGTAAGACGTGCACATGCTTGAATATATTCACTGTGTTTACATTGCTATAGTTCCTGATATAACCTTTTTGTCTTGAGCAATATCATTGAGGACTCCTGATTAGTTGGGCATTTATTTTTTTTGAAGTGAATGAGGAAAGATGAGACTTCAGAGGCTTTGACAACATTAATCCAGTTCATTCATCTGAATTTAGTTTTAGAAACATCAAGATTACTTCTATTCCTCAGGTCTTTCTTAAAACAATATAATCACATCATAATTGTGTAATTGTGTTTATATATGAGTGTGCATTATACACGGTGATGGACATATGTAGCAATTATGTAAAAGCATATCTAAACATCCAAGCTCTTGACAGGAAATAGAAGACATAGACTTTGAAGTCAGAAAGATTTCCTTTTGTCATCCAGCTCCCAATTGTGTTGTCCTGGGGCCATTTAGTCATTATTTGTCAGGTGAGCATTGCTCAATATATCCAGAAGTCAGCCACTGTTTGATGTAAGGTTGACAAAATAGTACTAGCCTCTTTCTTTTATAATTCAGTTCTCAGGGGAGACATAACATGTATTAGATACCAAGAAACTTCATGGAGTTAGGGACTAACTTAATCTTAGATGTCAGGAAACACTTTCTGAAGGAACGAAAAGTTGAGGTGAAGTTTGAAAAATAAAGAGCAATAGTCTAGAGGAATTAAAATTATACTAGGCAAAGATAAAGTATCTTCCAGTAGTTCCTGGAGCAGATGGAACTGGGGAGATTTGAAAGCTAGACTAGGGAGCTGGTGCTACCACATCATGTATGTGTACATGTCAGTGGGGAAACTAGACCACAGAAAAAGGCAAAAAAAAAAAAAGAAAAGAAACTTCCCTTTTAGTTCTTAGGTCCATAAAAATGAAACTCGTAGCTAAGGAAGTGCCAAAAATGTGCATCTCAGTTCATTCATTCATTCATTCATTCAGTCCATGATTGCTCAATGAGAGTAAGAAATAGTAGCAAAAGTAAGAAGTTTGCTTAATTTTACCTTTTCCTGCTTGCTGGGATTTTTGTCTAGTATTTTAGTCGGCTAATACTGCCATGGAAAATACAGATTAAATGGCTTCAACACTGATTTTATTTCCTTCTGTTCTGGAAGCTGACAGTTCTAAATAAAGCTTTCCTCCTTGTCTTACAGATGAGCCTTTCCATGCTTATCTGGGCCCTTTCTGTTCTGCAGGCAACTCTACCAGCTCCTCCTTTATAAGGATAGTTGGGTGAAGGATCAGTCGGAGCCTATCCATATGGACTGATTTGACTCTCATACTTCTTTTTGTTTTAAATCTATTTATATATTTGATTTTTAATTTTTTATATTAAAATACAATTCCATCATTTCTTCCTTTCCTTTCCTTTTTCTAACTCCTCTCAGGTACCCTTCTTCGCTCTTTTTCAAATATGACTGTTTAACTGCTACATACACAGATACACAAACACACACACACACACACATAGACACACATAGACCTACACCTCTAAATATATAAATGCCATCTGCTCAGTCTGTATAATGTTACCTGTCTGCATATAATTTCAGGACTGTCCCTTTGTACTGGATAACAGCTGGCCAGATATCTCTTAAAATCCATCTTCTGATAAAGTCACATTCTAAGATTAGAGAAGGCTGTGACTTGGACATGTGAATTTGGGATTTGGGGAAGAAGAGAAACATAGTAAGTCCTTAACATTTATTGTTTTTCTTTGTTTTCAGATTGTGTTTATTTGTGTGTGATTTTCTCATTCTATGTTAGAAAAATGCCTTAGAATCCATTCTAGATCAGTAAATTGTTCAACCCTTATCAAAGAAGCTTCTCCTTGCAGTCAGTGAGAGTCAACACAAAGACAAACAAATGGACAATGTGCAGAGAGTGAATGACTTCATCAAACCTCTCCCGTCAACACTTAAGGAGCCATGAGGAAGAAGAAGCAGAAACTTTTTAAGACCCAGCAGTGTATATGGTTCCAAAGAAAACAAAATAACAGTGTCTTCCAGACACAGTGTGAAGATACAAATATGAACTCATAGAGATTATGAAAGCATGCATAAGACCTGTACGGGTTCTAACCCAACAAAATCCCAACACTGAGAAGGGGAAGTAGACCAAAGATGCTGTTTGTAATTGAAACCTGAGGAGAAAGAGAAAATCAGTTCTCTAAAAAGGTATGTCACTAGGTATATCAACCACCTTTTTCTTAAATAATTTTTACTCTATATCATTCTGTATCTTGATCTTTACTTCCTTGTATACATTTTAAAATTATTTCAAACAACTAATTTAAAACATTTAATCAAAATAAGCATATGTGGAAAGGCTAGATGGAAACCTACAATCTCCCAACCCAATGGGGAAAAATCAATTAGTGGGAATAGTAGAATTCAGGTGATATCAGAGTAGGGAAGGTTTAAATGGGAAAAGAGGTGTTGAGAGAAGACAGAGACTTGGTTAAGCAAAGATACATTAATCAGCCTTAGAGAAGCTGTTTTTAAGCTAATATGGTGTGTGTGTGTGTGCGTACGCACGTGCGCGTGTATGCATTTGAACAGAAGTGCCCTTCAATTGTGAAGAAAACTGCTCCCAGAAGACATGGGTTATGAAATGAAATTTTCAGTGTCAGACATGTGGTGCAGACTTATGACTGATTGGAAACCCGAGAGGAACATCCAAAAAAACCTAGATATTGCTATTAGACTTAGTTGACTGCCACTACTAGTGTTTAAGAACCTATTACTGAAGACACCACTTACTTTAGATACAGGATATAGAGAAATCAACCAAGAAATTACAAAGAAAGTGTTTTCTTGCTAGTTATCCTACATAGTATCAGATGGTGCTATGAAGGTTGGTGGGACAGAAAAGACATAGATAATCTTACTCAGCACTAATCCCTAAGTGGCCTGATTATCAGTGCTCACTGGTGCAATAGTGACACAATTGCCATTGGAGTAACTAACCACTTGCTGACTGAATATAAAACAGGCTCCATGGGAGTGATTTCAATGCTGATACAGTAAACCTGTTTATAAAAGCTCATGACATGGGGAATCATAGACTGTAGAAGCGAAGCCATTGTTTTGCTAAAAGGTTATGATGAAAACCTTCATGTTGCTCTCAACTTCAATCAGAAAAGCAGCTTCTTCCTCCTCCTCCACCACCTCCTCCTCTTCCTCTTCTTCACTTTCCTATTCTTCTTTCTCCACCTCCTCCTCTTCTTCTTTTTCTTTTGTTTCTTCTTTTGCTTCCTTGTTTTTTGTTCGTGTTTTTCTTTTCTTTTTTTTTTTTGGTTGTTAAATACAGTTTTTTTTTTTCTAAGTAGTTCTGATTGTCCTGGAGATCGCTATGTAGACCAGGCTTGATTAGAACTCAGAAAGATTTGCCTGCTTTTGCCTCTTAAGTGTTGGAACCAAAGGCATGTACCATCACACTTGGCCAACCTCTTTTCTTTTTGTAAATTTCTTTTTTTTTTCTTAAATCTCCCTTTTGTCAGAAAAGTTTTTTGCTGCTGTGGGTAGTGGCTAGTGCAGAAACATATAACTAACTGGTGTAAGTGCCAAATATAAACAACTCTAAGTGCTTGGTTGTGAATGGATCACTTTTATCAATTTCCCACCATCCAAGGCTCAGGGATCTTCATGGAAGAAGAGGCAGAAAGAGTGTAAGATAAAGAGGAAATCTGTGAATTGCTAACTTTTGGACATGTCAAGGCTATTGTAATCATTCACTCATTGTGTGATGGCTTTTATTAGACTTGGCGAGTATCAAACCACTGAAATTCCAACATAATAGTCCAGAGTCCTGAACCCTGTTGGATGAGCTATTAGAATTTGATGGCTGCTAAGAGAAGGAGATCAGTGTCCTTTGGTATCGTGGCCACTGGTCAGTTGCTCATACCCTAGTGTATGGTCATGCAGATATACACAAATAAGCAGTATGAATTAGACTCAATCAGATATTAGTGACATAAAAATAGCATAAAAAGAGGATATGAAATTGTGAGGGGAAATAGCTGGAGGCATTAAGGAGAGTTGAAAACAATCATGTAGTATTTTAACACATGAATACAGCATGAAATGATCAAATCAAGGTAATTAGATTTCAATTCTTGACTATTACTGATTTGGAGCCTGCAAGTTCTTCTTTTCTCTCTATTATATAAGTGACTATAGATCGCCATGAACTACAGTCACCCTTTCCAAATAGAACACAACTGCTTAATCTTATATGTATCCTTATTCTACTTAGAAAAAAACTGACTTCATCAGCATAATCTCATAATAAATTGATAAAATGCACATATATTTTTCCACACTAATGAAAATCAAATGCAAGCTAGAAAACCCAGTCTAAGAGAAAAACTAAAAATCTTTGAAGGTTAGTACATAACAAAGAATCAATTAACCAAAAATCCACTCATTTTTTGTCTTTATTTTTTCCTTTTTTTTAAAAAAGAAAGCACACTATCCTTTTCCATTTTACATAACAATCCCAGTTCCCACTCCTTCCCCTCCTCCCATTCCCTTCACCTAACCCTCCACCTCACCTCCCATGCACTCCTCAGAGAGGGTAAGGCACATTGCTTTGGGAAGGTCCAAGGCCCTCCCTACTGTATCTAGGCTGAGCAAGGTATCCATCCAAAGGGAATATGTTCCAAAAAAGCCAGTACAAGCAGTAGGGATAAATTCTGATGCCACTGCTAATGGCCCCACAGTCTGTCCCAGCAATACAACTGTCACCCACATTCAAAGGGTCTAGTTTGGACCTATGCTGGTTCTTCCCCTGTCCAGCTTGAGTTGGTGAGTTTCTATTAGCTCAGGTAAACTATGTCATTGGGTGTACCCATCATGGTCTTGACATTTTGCCCATATTCTTACTCTTCCCACTCTTCGATTGGACTTTGGGAGCTCAGTCCAGTGCTCTGATGCAGTTCTCTGCCTCTGTTTCTGTCAGTTGCTGGATGAAGTTTCTATGGTGATATTTAAGATATTCATCAATCTGACTACAGGGCAATGCCAGTTTGGACACCCTCTCCTCTACTGCTTTGGGTCTTCCTTGTGGATTCCTGAGAAATTCTCTAGTGCCAGGTTTCTTGCTAGGCCCATAATGGCCCCTCAATCAAAATATCTCTTTCCTTGCTCTCATCTCTCCATCTTGACTATCCCGTCCCCTCAAGTTCTCTTCTGCCCTCCCTACTCCCCCAACCCCCAAACTCCCAAGTTTGTCAGGCAATCTTGTCTGTTTCCTCTTTCCAGGTGGATCTATGTATGTTTTTCTTAGGGTTCACCTTGTTACTTAGCTTCTCTAAGATCATGAACTACAGGTTCAATATCCTTTGCTTTACAGCTAGTATCCACTTTTGAGTGAGTACATACAATGTTCATCTTTCTGGGTCTGGGTTACCTCACTCAGGATGGTTTTATCTAGTTCCATCTATTTATATGCTGAATTCAAGATGTCATGGTTTTTCACCACTGAGTACTACTCTAATATGTATGTAAATGTGCCACATTTTCTTTATCCGCTCTTCAGTTGAGGGACGTCTAGGTTTTTTCTAGGTTCTGACTATTACAAATAATGCTGTTATGAACATAGTTGTACAAATGTCCTTCTAGTATGATTGAACATCTTTTGAGTATATGCCCAAGTATAGTATTGCTGGGTCTTGGAGTAGGTTGATTCCCAGTTTTCTGAGAAATTGCCATACTGATTACAAAGTGGTTGCAAAGGTTTGGATTCCCACCAGCAATGGAGGAGTGTTTCCTTTGCTCCACATCCTCTCCAGCATAAACTATAATTGGTGCTTTTGATCTTAGCCATTTAGACTGGTGTAAGATGGTATTTTGATTTGGATTTTCCCCGATGGTTAAGGATGTTGAACATTTCTTTAAGTGTCTTTCAGCCTTTTAAGATTCTTCTGTTGAGAATTCTTTGTTTACATCTACCATATTTTTTAATTGGATTATTTGGTATTTTGATGTCTAATTTCTTGATTTCTTTATATATTTTTGAGATCAGTCCTCAATCAGATGTGTGGTTGGTGGAGATCTTTTCCCATTCAGTAGGCTGCCTTTTTTGTCTTATTGACTGTGTCCTTAGCTTTACAAAAGCTTTTCAGTTTCAGGAGGTCCCATTTATTTCAGATATGTGCCAGTATAAACACATTTAGGAACTTCAAGAGAATCTTTTCTTTTCTTTTCTTTTGTCCTGAAACTAGCTCTTGTAGATCAGGCTGGCCTCAAACTCACAGATATCCAGTTACCACTGTCTCCTAAGTTCTGAGGTTAAAGGAATGTGTCACCATTGCCTGGCTCAACAGCACATTTTAATGAATGGAAATACCAACTATATAAAACATCAAGAAAGAATTATTAAGGTTAAACTACACTAGATAGGTATTCTTAATAAGCATTTACAGAATATTTTACTTAACATCTGCATACATTTTATTCCCTGTATTATTGGGTCTATGTGAATCCAAAAGATTTATATCTAGTTGATATGAGCTTACTGTTTAACACTAGATCATAAAATCGATAATCCTATTATCATGGAACTAATTATTTAACTTAAGTACCATAAAAATAAATACTTTTGTTTCTGTAGGATAAAGTTAGATAATTGTGATGAAGTATATGTTCCATGTGCAGATTCCATGTGTTGAGATGAAACTGACAGGACAATAGATTGTTAGAACAACTGGCTATAAATTATACCACACTATGTAATATATCATAAATGTTAATGGTACTATAAACAATTAGAAAACTACAATGGTAAAGTTAAAACTGAATTATACACACACAAAAAATTAAAGTTCAAGGACCTATGATCAGTATCTGTCATTGGAATTTGTCAACATTCATCATCCAGTCCCCCAAAAGTAATCAAAATGTTAACATATGTTCAAGGTGAAACTTATTAATATTTTTTGAAATGTTGATAACACAACTAATATCATCTGAATGAATTTATTCCTCTATAACTCATTTGATAAAATTCAAAACACAAAGATGAAGATACCAAGAGGCTTTAGCTTTGTGAAATTATTAAATCATGGGGGATTTTTCTTATTTAAAAAATAAAGCCCAAGGGAGTTTATTTTCGGGGCATTTTTCCCTATGATGATTAAAAAACCAGCGATAAATTTCACTGGACATCTTATCCCCTTGTTCTGTGTTCTTGGACTTCCTTCCCTGTTTAAAGACCTATGGAAGTGCTGGCAGTTCAGGGTCCACTCAGTTTGGAATGTTCTGTTGGTATCCTGAATGCATGGAGAGAGATATATTTCTTCACTGTTCAGAATTACATTATATTCCCTTGAAATCATTATTACTTTCTTGATTTTACAGATGAGAAAGTAACTTCAATATATGATCAACGCCGGCAACTTGTTCAAAGTAGCTACAAGGATCCCAGTGCTGGAATTTCTTATTTCTTGTTTTCCAAATCTTTGGTTCTCTAATTTGAATGCTAGTTTGAAATAGAGAGAAAGAATATTATGATGGACTTCGATTAATGATGATGGATCTCTGCCATGCGCACTTATTCCCATACTTATGGAATCTTATAGAATGTCCATGCAAAAAAAGACAATATACTTAGAGGTATTGAAAAACATCAACTTCTGTCAAGCACATACATACATAAAAAATACATATCCAAATACATTCATAAAGCAGCAAGATTTCATAATTCACATCTATCACTTGGCATCAGTCAGAAGCTGTTCTGGTAATACCTATTTATGAAAACGTAGCTTGGCATAAGTTCATCATCACTACACTTCCAGTTAATATAGGGTATCAATTTTTACCAATTTCAGATCCAGAAATCACATGCACCATTCATTCAAGGTGAGCCAAGTTTGAACAATAACACTGAAGTGAAATTTATGTTTAATCTATTAAATTTTAATTTCCTGTTTTATTAGTTGTATACAGCTTGCCTCCTATACTCTGCTTTATTCTTTAAGCTGAGATTGACTCTCAGACAAAAATTTTATCAGTTGTCACAGTAGATAACATCACTTAAAGTCAGGGAGCATCCTGACATACTAATGAGGGATAAAGAGGTCTTGTTTACTTATCCAGAGTGTAAAGCAACATCCATTGTTACACGAATGCAAATCATTCTCAAATGCTTTCTTTTTCCTTTTTGAAATAAGGTTCCTTTGTGCAGCTTTGACTGTCCTAGAATTTGCTCTGTAGACAAGGCTGGCCTCAAACCCACAGAGATTTGCCTGTCTCAGCTTTAACTACAGCAGGGTGTTGGGATAAAAGGCATACACCACCACCACACAGCTCCAAAAGTTTATTTTTAGTATGCTCCTTTTAAGAATTAGATAATATCATTTAAAATATTTGTCATTAGCCTGTATTGCATAAATATGTTTATATACATATAATATTTATTTTTCAAAAGATAACATGTAGAAAATTTCACCATATATTTTCTTTTAGTTCTTTTTGACTGTGAAAGGCTTATAGAAAAATAAATGAATAAATAATGAGTGTCCTAGTTAGCTTCTCAGTTGCTTTGATAAACAACAGGTTAAAGCGCAATTTGAGGGATTAAGGATTTATTTGGTTTAGAGGTTATTGTCTATGATCAATGGAAGCCCAGGCAGTCAAGGTAAAAGCCTAGTCAGGGATACAAGGCAGGAACTTGAGGGAGAAATCACAGAAGAGTACTGTTTACCAGCTATTTCTCCATGGCTTGCTGAGTTTGGTTTCTTATATAGCCCAGGTTCATCTTCTCAGGAGTGACATGTTGTGTAGTAATTGCAAGATCAAAGGTCAAGTAGGGGCACAGTTATAATGTGAATGCCAAGATAAAGTGATATATTAAAGCTGAAATTGTCTCTGATAAACTCCGAGTTGCATGTAGGTATCCTATTGTGAAAGAGATGGAATGTTGAACAAATTTGTCCTCTGTGAGAGGAAATACAAGAAATAGATTTCTGAAGGCATAGGAAATAGGGAAACTAAAATCATTCTTTAGCAGATATGATCCTTGAAAGCATAAAAATTTCCTATCCGTACCAGACTTCTTCCAGAAAATGTATGGAACTATAATCCATTAACACAGAATCATTTTACTGAGGAACACGTTTCATAATTTAGGTTAATATGATCTTGAACAAAGGTGGTCACAAAAAGAACGGGCTACTCCTCTTAGGTCTTTAGTTGGACAAAGGCCATCAGGAACATGCTTTAAAATGTAATATCTGAAAAAGTTAATTACTTGTTTTGGCTTACATTGGAGGAAGAAATATAAATTAAAATCTAAGTAAGTCTTAGATAAACAAGATGATTGTTGGGTCAGCTTATAATATCACAGACATGACAGTAGATTTGTGTTCAGAGCCCTAAAGATTCCCAGGAGCCTTTACATATTCCTAGATTAACCTCAACATCAATGTTGGTAATAATTTTTGTGCTGTGCAAGTATTCTTGGTGAAGAAGATCTATTTGGAAGATAAAAGAGGATGTAGTAAATTCATTTGTTTTGGGAGTTAAGCTCAATTTTTATGTAGCTTGAGGTTTAAAAACTCTAGACTCCTAAGATTTATGAGGACCTTATTACTCAAAATAAGGAGGACAATGGGTATAACATATCCAGGAAGAATTTGTGAGTTAAAAGTGCATTCTGTTGTTCCTACAGAGCAGAATCCATGGTGCCTGGTTATTCTGGAACTACAAAGGACTGAGGTGAACAAACATTTCATCCTTATCAGTTAGTGACTTAGGTTATTTATTTATAGTAATTCAAGGCTGGCTAATATAGTTTCCCTGATTTGTCCCTAAAATTGAAGATAAGATTTTTGTGAATGTTTCGTGGACATATAATTTTTTAGACAACGTGTATAGTATTTATGTTGAGTGAGAAACATTAGATATTAAATACTAAAAATTTCCAGTTGGGTATTATTTTTTTTGGACAACCTGAGGTTTGAGGGTATTAATTTTTACTTTCATGTTAGTTTTAACTAAAAACATAGAGTCTACATCAGCTTTTTTAAAATCATGGGGTGTGTTAAGTGTTCATAAAGTAAAATTATTTTGCAAATTTCATAGCATATTAAATAATAACATACTAGAGCAAAGTACAAACTTCAGTGCATCTGGAAAATTTTCTGCAAGGCATCTTAGAATATAAATATACTTTCAATAATTTATTATAAAAGGTAAGACTTTAGTTCAGAGAGAAGCCAGAAAACTCCTGTTTTGAAAGGACATGAAGAAGTTTTCAATCAAAGAGTGAGTCCCTGGATAAACAGTGCCATCCTCTCACAGCTAATTTCACTTTCTCAAGGAGACTGCCACAGTTCCTTACCTTGTGCTTTCCAGTTCCCTAGTCATTTTTCTTGAAACAGATGCCCAGCAAATCTGGAAAAAGCAGTGTGCACATGATGGTAAGAGGTATTCCCAGTGCCAGGAACCATAATGGACCAATAATTTCTCCCCATAGAAACCTGCCTAGCCACCCCATAAAAATTATTTCACGTCTCCAGCACAGATGATCACTTTTGTTAATTGTAAGTAGTAGTGCCAGTAGCTCTCAGCATGCCGTACTGAGCTACTCTTTCTGATGTGAGCCTGTTGTAACCAACCTTTTCTGTTTTGCACTGCGTTACTCTCCCTGTGCAAACACCCCATGAGAGAAATTATATTTTACAGAAAAACAGTCAAGTACTGCTTCCACACACACTCCAATTTATTCTTCATTATCAAAGTGTGGCACAACTCCTAGACTAAGAATCAAAGTTGGGCAACCAAAAGTCTCCCTAGAATTATTTCCAGCACCAAGTAAGCATCTTTTAATATCTGAGATCCATGTTGCTTCTTTCCTGAAACACTGTCTTCCCAACATACAAAGTTTTGCCTATTTTAGTTTCTACTTCTTATCAGTTCTCTCTTTATCTTGCTCCTCTTTATGTTCTTCATTCTTTGATATTAGGCAGCTCTCCTTCTTGCACTTCTTTACCTATAAAGGCCAACATTGTTGATGTTCCCACAGTGCTCCCAGCATCAGTGTTATAGTAATAGATGGTAATTCAGCTTTAGCTAGGTCTTTAAGTGCTGTACACTACAAGAGGGTAAGAATGGAAACCCTGGTGTTGCTCCTTGTTTTAGAAAAAAATGGTCTTAAGTGCATTTTAGATTTTAGAAGAAAAACTTTTCTCTTTTTAGAAAAGAGAAAACCTGTGAGGTATTGTATATGGCCTTCATTATGCTCAGATATTCCCCTTGTGTTCCTAAATTCTCCATGACTATTTTTTATCATGAAGGAAGGCCAGATTTTCTTAAAGGGATTTTCAAATGCTGGTATACATATGGGGAAAGGAGAAGAATACTTATTCTCTGGTTGTGGGAGTTCAAATTGGTTCAGGCATTATACAAATTGTGTGAAAATTCCTCAAAATAAACCTAAAAATAGATGCATCCTATATATCCTATAACTCAGGCATATCACTCAGGTATATATTCAAGGTATTCTATATTCTGTTCTGGAGATACATGTTCTTCCTTGTTCATTGCTGCTCCATACACAATAACTAGAAACAGCCTTCATGTCCACCAACTAACAAATAATAAAAATGTGTCACGTTTATATAATTGGATATTATTCACCTATTTAAGAAATGAAATTATGAAACACAAAGATAAACTAATAGGACTACACACAACAATTTTGGATAATGTAACCCAGACTGAGAAAGACAGAAGTTGTGTGCTTTCTCTCATTTGTGATGTTTCTCTATGACTCTTTAGATATGTGCGTTTCATTTGGAATGCCTATAGAAATGAAAGAATTAGAAATGTCCCTGGGGGGACCCTTGAAGGGAGAGGAGAGAGAACACAGTGGTATGAAGGGATAAAGAGAAATAAGGAAACAGGAAAGGTTAAGTGGGGTGAGGGATGACAAGTTAGAGGACATAGACAGTAAGGAATAACAATTGCTAAAGACCTTTCGAAAAGTCATATGAAAATCTACTACTGCGGAAACTTCCTGAAAAAAAATATATATACAAACATATATAAAATGAGATTAGACAGAGTTCCCTATAACAAAGTGACAATGCCCATACTAGGCACCATAGGCTTACAAATTAAAAGCCCTGTGCCAGGAATAGATTACCTCTTTTGAAGTTGTAAGCATGTGAGATATTTTGTCTTTCAAATACTGTAAACTATTGTCGGTACTTTTGGTTACTCAACAGAATTTGACAATAAGATCATATTGCTAAAGACACCACATATTTAGGTTAGAAAATATGGCAAAATCAAGATCATACTGATTTGGGAGCTTCATGCCTACTGGCTAGCTTTAATAGTGCTGGAAGGTGCTATGCACTTTACCAGAGGTTAGAGGTTATCATCATTCATAAAGCTGTGAACTCTGCAAACTACCATACCAACTAGCTTGGTAAGGTATTTTTACTGGTATGTTAGTTAGTGACACAGATATTATGGGAGCAGTCAATCACGTTATGCTTGGTTTTAAGGCCTGGGTCACCAGATGAAATTCATATCTGTCTCTATTACTGGGACCAAGAACCTGTGCCCAGAGAGAGCACAGTACCTAGAGATTTTACTTGAATTCTTTTGCTAAATGAACATAATATTAAACCACTCCAAATAACTTATTATACCCATAGATAAGTCCACCTCTTTATTCTTATAAGAGATACATTTTTTTATAGTAGATTGGCACAGAGACTTACTATTGTTCATTGTGCATAGAGCAAGAGAGTGGATAATGCCCAACCTTAAATGGATCATCTATCGCTCTCTGTCTTCCTCCTTCCAAAACTTGGTGTTATTGTGGAAGACGGGGTAGAAAACATGTCATCCAGAATTGGTATATAACTATAAAGAAACAGCATTTTCTGGACACAGTATGGCAGTTGTACACACAAACACACAGAAACTGTGACCTTCATAAACTCAAGCCAGACAAAATCCTAGCATAGAGGTAGGCATGACATTGCATCAATAAGGAGCCATAGACAACTTAGTTGGTGGAGAAGGTTAAATCAGTTTTTTTTTAAGGGTTTGGTGCCTCATATACATTTTGACCATGAAACAGTGTATATCCCCAAATCCAAGTATATAGATGGCACAAATTGGTTTTGATAAGCTTTTAAAAAAGCCCAAAGACCCAAACTGGGGGTGGGGAAAATTAAGAAAAGTAGATCTGGGAGAAGTTGGGGAGGGAGGGGATTATGGTCAAAATATATTGTAAAGGATTATTGAAGAATTAACAATAAAAGGCCTACAAACAGAATATAATTGTAGTGGTTTGAGTATAAAATGACCCCTCCAACGCCTCATTGAAAAGTGTACTGCTTTTAAAAAGGTTTGCTTAATTTTCAGAAATATTATATTGGACATTTGAAGTTCCAATAAGATAAAAAAATCATTATCAATTATGTAAATAAGCCAATGATAACTTTAGAAATAATACCTAAAATATAAGTAGATACTTGATATATAAAAATACAAAGTTACCTGCACAATTATAACTTCTGAAGGTTTAAATAGTGGTTGCCTATCAAATAAGGTTGTACTCAAAAAGTGGTGCCTTTACCTTCCTATTTAGTTTTTAAGACATTACTGATTACATTTTATTTAAAAATCTAATGGAGGGCCATAAAGATGACTTAGCAGTTAAGAGCAATACTGTTCTTGCAGAGGACCTGAGAACAAATGTCCGTTGTCTCTTGGGCAGCTCACAATTGCCTATGTCTTAAGCTCCAGATGATCTGATGCTTCTGGCAAATGTGGGCATTTGTACTCATGTTCACAGCCCTTCCCCCACAGACACACATACGCATAACTAAAAATAGAAATATATCTAAAACTCCCAATGTAAAGACACAATAAATGTACAGAATATGAAGAACCAACACAAATGTAATGTCCTACATTTGAATAGAAGAATCATATTGGAAAAGATTGCTTTCTGAGTCTGTGACCAAAAATAGATTACGGTATCTTTTATGTCTGGTAGCAACCTGTGCTGCTCATTTTATCACATTGATGCATGCTGAACAAGTTTGTAAGTGAAATTATAGGTAAATTTATTGAAAGGGAAAGCAAAGACCTGATGTGTCCTCTTACAGAATGCTAAGAGTGCAAGGGTCACATTGCTTCCCCTGTCTTTTTCAACTGAGATTTACAGGTTGATTCTGAAATAACCGACAGCTTACAAAAAGACATCTTTGCATCTTCTCTGCCACAGTATAACTGCTCATCTATTATGTGGATATGTTTGTGTCTGTGCACATGTGATTGAAATTACCTAAGTGTAACATGAGTTCTAATTGTTCTTAATAATAAAAACTCAGAGTCAGATATTAGGGAGTGCAAGCTGAGAGATCAGAGCAGCAGTGCAGTCAGTCAGTGGAGCGACAATGGAATCCTCAGACTGCATCTCAGACTGCCCTGAGCTCTTGTCTCCTCTCCTAGAGAGGGCCACCATATCCCTGCCTGTCTCCATCTCCTTAGTGCTGGGAATAAAGGTGTGTGACTCCCATGTACTAGGATTAAAGGTGTGAGCCGAGACCACCTAGCTCTAATTCTCTTTGAGACTGAATCAATCTAATGTAGTTCAGGGTGGCCTTGAACTCATAGGTCTCTGTCTCTGCTTCCTGAGTGCTGGGATTAAAGGTGTGTGCCACCCCTGCCTGGTTTCTGTGGCTAACTAGTGGCTTGGCTCTGCAATCTGATCTTCAGGCAAGTTTTATTTGTTAGATTGTAAACGAAATATCACTACACCCAAGGAGTACCGAAGGGTGGTACATCTCCACAAGCCAGCGTTACTGAAGTTTGTCAGTCACTTTGTGTAGGCACTGGGAATTGAATTCTGGTCTTCTGCAGGAGCAGTTGAGCACTCTTAACCTCTAAGCCATCTATTTCTCCAGCTCCCACACTTTCCCATTTTTATTAATAGTATATAACATCGGCATTTGCTTCCTCTCTTACCTGATACAGAATTACACTTGACAAGAACATCTAATATCCACTACTAGGTCACATTGTTCTCTAACATTTTGTATTTGAGTCTGAAGCCAGTTCGGAGAACACAGTGCTGTGTCTCTGTATGCCACAGAAGAAGGCTGCATTTCCCTGGGGAGGGCTCAGAGGTTTCATCACACTGCACCGCAAGCACTGGTTTTTCTTTTCAGCTATTTTTAAAAAGTGTTTACTCATTAATCAGAATTACTAATGATTTTTCATCTTTCTTCAAATAACAAGGCATAATGTTAGATGGCTTTAATTGTACTTTTGTATCTCATAAAATAATGCCCTACAGTAAGCCACAGGCGAATGGTAAGCTGTTGACAGTTCCTTTGGAAAAACTTCATTTGATTATAGAAGTGCTTTTCTGACTAAATATTAAAATAAAGCAAAGTGTTTAGCTTTTCGGAACTATCACAGAGAGTTTTCTTTCCTTTTCAACATCTTACACAAAAACTGGGCTTCAAGTATAAAAGGCTACTTCCAGCAAAGCTGCGCGTGTGGCAATCTTCCTTTGGAAAGAGTCCTAAGAAATGGAATTGCAGGTAGATTTCTTGGCCACCTTTGCACAGGAGTTTTCAGTGTAGTGGCAGAAATCAATGGTTTCCTTAAATAAAACACTTCAGGGACAGAGGAAATCAGAGCCTGGCTCAGCTCCTAGAATTTGTGTTTTCCTGTGTGTGATCATTCCCTCCGCAAGTACTTTCAAAGTCAAATCCACTTTTCTACGTTTATAATAAAAAGGTGTAAGAAACTACACATGAGTGTAAAATTCCAATGCTTAACATAATTCTCATCATGATATAACCAAAGCTGTAGTCTTTGGACTCAAATCTATGGGACCTGAAATCACAGCAAATTAGCAAGAGCAACAATAAACTCTTTGGCTTCTGAGCTGCTCGAAATCAGTTCACATTGTAGTGCACATGTATGAGTAGCAGGAGGGAGTCTCTGGAGGCTAGGATGTCTTTCTGCTCTTTTTCTCTGGGCTTATTTTCATCTTCCGCATCATGATTAGTTCATTTATCCAAACATTCACCATTCATTTATTCAGTGTCGATTTGTATATACTTAATGTTCATCATTTAACACAGCTTGGCTTGAACTCTGTTTACTTTTAGAATTTCATTATTGACCTTCATTGTGATATTTGTGGTAGATCACCTTGATAACTTTAAAGTCCTATCCAGGCACATTGGACAAATTTCTAAATTTCACCCAACAGAAATTGGTGACTGCTAGTTAAAAGATTATGATAGGTAGGGGATTAAAAAAACTATTGGTCTTGATTGTAATATGACATTAGCTAATATTATAAAGTGATTGCTAAGTGGTTGTGTCTTCATTAGCTGTCTTAATCCTCTATACCCACTAAAGGCCAATGTGATAGATAAAATCAAGCAACAAATGATTATTGCCATAGTCAGTAGAAGAGTTCACTCCAGTCCAAAAGTTGAGGCTTTTTTTTTTCAAAGTCGCATTACAAGTGGCTGCAAAAATCATGGCTGTGCAATTTTATTAGCGTGTCTCCATAGGCACAGTAGGATTGCAATTAGAAATCTGACCCAATGTCATGAACAGTTGAACACATGTGTTGAAATTGTAGAGTGGTCAACCAAGGAAATAATTGCAAAAATGTATTGAATGCTATCTATAACATTCAATAAACAATTTGGAGTAGGCAATGACCTTTAACAGTGAGCACAATTATTTCTGCATTAATTGGCAAGTGAGTTAAGGGTCTGATTTGATCAGTAGCAAGAATAATGTCCAGTAGTAGCAGTGTTGGGATTTGTGTCCTGTTTTCAGAAATGTGTTTTAAGTGGCTTATTATATCTCTCTAATACTAAAAAAAAGTGAACATAATGTGATTTATTAAAATAGGTCATTAAGATATATGGTTTTATTGTTGAAATGAATTGCAACACGTAGCAGTGTTTTTACATAATTAAAACCAATGAAGCCCAATAAGAAACACTTTTTGCAGTGATTCAGTAGTATCATAACTAACATTTGGAGAAGATGAAAAATACATAATATTTTAACTTCTATATAATTGTAAAGTAAGTGTGTGTGTAAATATGGATGCATGATTTTGCCATTGTGAACTCCAGGAACATTTGACATCTGGAGACATATCTTGAATGCAAAATTGAGTGGAAGAATAAACCAGGAATTTGGTTAGACATCTTTCAATGTTGAAGAGATAGATGAGCAAGATTTTCTAATGGAGAGAAAAATGATATTCTCACTAAAAGATTAATAGTGTGCTATCTGAACTATGTTATCTTCATTGGTTTTTGAATAGTTCCTATATTTTTATTTCATTAGTTGGATACATGATGCATTTTGATAACACAGGCAGAGAGTTAGAAAAATCAAGGGCATAACCTTCACACAGTATGGGAAATATCTTTGCTCTGGTATTAAGAAGTAAGGAAAGTGAAGGAGGAATTATATTGTTATTCTACTACGAAGTTTGGAACCCTCTTGTTCTATATTACTTGGTGAATTTGAGGAAATTGAAGTTTTGGGGAGGAATACTTGGCTTTCTGGAGTGAAAGTTTAATTTATTGAAAGAAAAATATTTTCTTACAATTATCTTTGATATCTCATGCTTTTTATTTTTTGCACAATCAAGTCTTAGAAGTAATATTCATATAATGATTATCATCACATTAGTGCAATGAAACCATTAATAGATGTGTTAATTGTTCTAACAGTTATGAAGCAAGAGGTTAATTACTATGAACATAATATCTGTATTCATTTTGTGTTATTGATTGATGATCCTGTCACCTCACTCATGCAAAATACCAATTATCTTCATTTGTATTGTAGATTTTTCTTAAGAAATGTAGCATATACAATAATAGTAATTTTATATTGCATTAGAATATATATCATTTCGTAACTGTCTCTGTAATGCAGTATATGACTAATGGGGCTTTAGAATACAGGGTTTTTTTCCCCCCATTTAAAGATATTTTGCTTTTGTTTTGACAGTGTCAAATATTGATTGTGTAAAAATATTTTCATTCATGCTTCCAATCATTTAATAATCATTTATTCATTGCTTAGTAAGGTGGTTTGTTAAATCCTAAGGATACAAGAATATGAACTAGTTCTCATTTCTAAAATATGCAACTTTTTGTTGTATAAGATGTTCATAGATATAAAGGATGGATTGGAAAGGAAGTCAACCCTATTATATAACTGCTTTCATTTCACACAGATGTCATATACTATACCTATCAATTCATAAGCATAATATTTAAAATATTAAATAATTTCATTCTCTAGTTATAAAAATTAGCATCTGTTCCAAATTCACAGAACTAGAAGAAACTAGCTATATATCTAATTTATATGTTTTTCAGTGTTCAAGGTTAAAGTTGTGTCTTGGAACATGCTAAGCAAGTTTTTTACATCCATGACATATGTTTATATGTCTCTGGCAGAAATGTAGGAGACCACACTTCCTACCACAACATTCTATGCTCTTGACGTTCTATGGTAACCCCAAGGAGAATTGCATGTTTTTAAAGAGGGACATAATTATATCACATGTGTTGATGTTATGGAGGAAAATGTTTACCTCTTTACTTAGATTCTCAGTTTACATCTTAAGTGGAAGTCCAAATTTTTCAACCATTTCAATAAAATTTTACATGTTATCAAGATAGTTCTTTCATAATTTGCCCATGTTTCAACTATTAACTATTCTAAGATAAAGTTTGATTCAATTTAGTGATTTTTATCAATTTAAAATAACCATAATAGCTGGGAGGTTGTGGCACTCTCCTTTAATCTCAGAACTGGGAGACAGAGGCAAGAGGATCACTGAGTTCAAGGCCATCCTGATCTATAGAGCAAGTTACAGGACAGCCAAGGTAGCATAGAGAAACCCTGTCTTGTAAAACCAAAAAGAAAAAAAGTCTTAATTGTAGTAACTCAGCTAAGTCAATTATATTTCCATATTTTTGGCAGACACAATCTAAATCAAATATGCATGTAGATTATAGCACGTATAAATTCTATATGCATCTGTTAAAAGTTTAAACATTGGGCACATTTTAGGATATTTTGAGAAAAGTTGCATACATTCAAGATACTGATATTACTATTTTTTAAAAATTTTGCACAATGAATGGAACAGGGATACAGGCAGATTTCCTGTCCTTAGTGATGTGGTAAAATTGGTAGGCTCCCAGTCATGCAGATTCTCCTGGAAAGAAATCTGAGAATTTGATCTCAGAGGACAAGAAACTAATGAAGAACCTTAAGAGACATGACTTGATGCAATATTCTTTAAACATACACACTGTTCAAGTGGGAGAAATCTGTGGAAGCAGTCAGGAGAAAAATACTGCCTAGCTGATGAAAAATGGAGGAGATTTGTTCAGAACTACTTCAGAGAAGACTGAGAGAAGTGAGCAGATACAAGATTAAATTTGGGGAAAGACTTCTGACAGGCCTTAGAGATAAACAGTAAAATGAAAAGCCAAAAACGCGTCAGCATATAAGCTGTGGAGAAGAGCTGCGGCTCTAGGGAGTACGCGGATCTAAGAAGCAGGGCAGTGGAACTTGATTTTGTGTGTGTAGTGTTTACATCATGTGTGAGACATGTGAAACAAAACCAAAACAGCTCTAAAAGGACTAAAATCAGCTCTGAGAAAGTTGGGTAAACGCTTATCCTTTTCGAGGAGCATATAACTTCACATTCCCAAGAAAGAGAAGAAAGAGTGCTTTAAGAAGAAAATGCCGATTACAATGACTGAAAAACATTTACTGGCTTGGCTTTCTCAACATGGGCTTCATTTAGTGTTGCTCTTTGCGCATTAGAATGGGATATTTGTCTTAGTTTTCCAGAAGAAATAAATGGCAACAACTTTCTTTTGTTCTATGAAGACTTTACCAGTTTTAAGGATAAAGCCCTCTACCCACAGGTTGTGTTAACCACTTTGTTGTGGCAACATATAAACCATTGGATTGAGCTGAAGTGTAGGAAGCTGGTGACAAAATTTAAATCCTACACACAGAAAGCCTGAAGGTATTACCTCCAACCAGGAATCAAATAAGAGTAAGATGTTCCGCATTGATACTGCATTTTGGGTGTAAATTTTTTTTCTTTGTTTATTGATTTTTATTGAGCTCTATGTTTTCTCTGCCCCCCTTCCTGCCTCTCCCCTCCCCTTCAACCCTCTCCCAAGATCCCCATGCTCCCAGTTTACTCAGGAGATCTTGTCTCTTTCTACTACCCATGTAAAGTAGATCCATGTATGTCTCTCTTAGGGTCCTCATTGTTGTCTAGGTTTTCTGGGATTGTGATTTGTAGGCTCGTTTTCTTTGCTTTATTTTTAAAAACCACTTATGAGTGAGTACATGTGATAATTGTCTTTCTGGGTCTGGGTTATTGGGTGGGAAATTTTAAAGTTTGTTTTCACTTTCGGAGGAGTGGTCTGACAGTGTGAGAGAGAGATAGGACACTGAGTTTAGACAAAGAGGGTGTTGTGTAGTAGAGAAGTTGCTTGGGGATGTGAATGAAGCATGATGGACTTAGGGTACAGGTGTCAGTGTTTGCCCTTGACAGACAGGAGTTAAGTCTGCAAAGTGGCTAAGTGTTAGGGGTAATTTAAGACTGAGAGACAGTTGGAGACATAGAGCTCCTCCACCCTACATTTTCCTTAGTTTCCCTACAGGCGGTTTTGTCCTTGCATGCTCTCCCAGAGTTTGCAAATGGAAGGCTCTGGCTCTGCATAACTCTCAGTTTTCCTAGGATTAGTAACTGTTTCAGACAATTTGAGAACCATTGTCCCTAATTTATTATAATTTGCCCAATTACATATGACAACCATTTTAAGCAATATGTTCACACAGTTCCCGTCAGTATTGTTGGAACCTGTGAAAGCTTAAGCTTCCTCTAACAAAGAGCTATTCTTTCTCAGCTTAAAAATTGAGCAAATTCATTAGCACTGTGTTTCTTCACAGGAGCATGATAATTAGTCATTAATGATTTGTTCTCTTAAAAACAAATACATCTGACAGGGTGACCTAGGAATTTACATTTCAATGCTTGCTGAATTTTTCCGGTAGGGAGTCTATGGCTGTAGCTTTAATATATTCATTTCTAGTGACAGGTAGTGATCAATGAGGCTTTCAGGATTAAAGAAACCTGCAAGGTCACAATGGAGGAAGCCACAGGACAGCCAATGACTATAGAGAGCTCCAACCTGGGAGGAGACCCAAGTAAACCGGCTCCTCCTACACAAGCACATTCAGTAGAGTTTCTGGAAGTGACCTGAGATCTGTGGAAGAAGTTCCACAATTCCACATGGTAATGACTAGAAATGTAGCTGGGCAGTCGTGTTTAACTGTGAGTTTGCCATTTCCAGTACTCTTTGCTTTAGGTTTAAAAACATAAAGAAGGAGGTTACACAGTACAAAATAAAGTTGGCTGTCTCTTCCTGGACAAGGTTGATGTGAACCGAAAACGGTTACAATATCACACTCACAAGTTGTGGGGGTTTAAATGAGAAATGTCTCCCATAGGCTCGGGCATTTGAACATTTGGTGCCAGTGGGTGGCACTGTTTGGGAAGGACTGAGAGGCGCAGCTCTGCTGGAGAAAGTGGGTGTGTCAATGTAGCAGTGCCCTGAGAGCTCACTGTGTCTATTTTCTCCATGCATGTGCTCTCTCAGCAGCACGATTCTGCTTTCATGCTTGCTGCCTGCTGCCCTGCACGCTAACAGTTTTATGATGAGCTCTTACCTCTCTGGAACTGTCAGCCAAGCAAATTCTTCCTTATCCAAACTGCCCAGTCATTCATTGTATTAAGCAACAGAAAAGTAGAAAATTACATAAGTTGGTACCAGACAGTGCGTTATTACTTTTAAGATCCTATTGTGTGTTTGTTTGTTCGTTTGTAACATGGAAATCTTTGGGATTTTGGATTAGAAAATCAGTTGAATACTGTCGTCTATCCTACAAGCAGCCTGCAAGCTGGGAGACCATAAGACTTAAAGCCATGTGATGATAGAGCTATAACCCAAGAAGTTTCTGAAGGCATTGATAACACCTTAGAAGTAGTCTTCCTTTGATACTTTGGCTAAGAATCTGACTGCCTTCGGCCCTTATCCTGAGAATCTTTCTAAGCTTAAATAAAAAATCAGTAGACTAATTTCTCTGGCAGAGAAACTTTTAAGACAGCATAAAGCTACATCTTGGGTATAGTTATTATTAATAACTCCCATTCAAAAGAGAAACTTGGAAAGAAAGAAATACAAAATGCACAGTGGGAAAGAAAATATTAGGAAGTTTATCATTATGGCCGAGGTCCATATTGAGAGACAATTGTTAAGGAGATTAGTCCTTTTAATTTTGCCCTAGAACGAAGGAGAAGGGAAAGGTGACCTCAGAGAAAGGCTCATTACATAGGTAAGAGTCCAACTTTTGAAAAATAGTTCAAGGATTTTTCTGCTCCTAGAAAACAACAGAATAAAAACATTGCTGCTAGTGTGATTCCAGTGGGCAAGAGTCCATTCAAAGCTGACAGCTGGATTTGGCAGTGGCATCCCTGTGGTGCTGGCTTTAGAGGCATGAACAATGCAAGAGGGAAGAGTTTCTGTTTTCTTCCTTGGAGGTTTCTGGGAGAAACTGATGCCTAGCAGAGCCGTGTGCATCAGGGGAATGCCTGGATGGAGGTTCTTAAAGGACCAGCGACCATGAAAGACTTTCGCACAAAGCAACGAATGGGAAACCTGGGCTGCAAAGGAGCCCCCAAGATATTGCATATGACATATCTGCACCTAGATAGTGGGAACAGCCATAGAGAGAGAGGGGTATGTTGCTGGCAGCAAAGCTGGAAGCGCTGACCCATCTTAGCACTTTTAGACTAAAGGACACTGGACTTGAACATATAGGGTTTGGTATTTACCATCCTTGATTTTGGCTCAGAATTTTCTCATTGTACCCTATTACCCTAATTTTAAGTGATAATGTATATCCCGTGCCATTAAATCTTGGAGGTATGTATTTTCTTTTAATTTTGCAAGTGTTTGCAATTAAAAGGTTCCCTTGAGTCTCTGAGGAGACTTTAGATTTTTAAAGAGTAAAATATTAAACTCTATGGGACTATTCTTGGCCTTGGACTAAATAATATTGCAGTATGAAATGGCCATGATCTTCTGAGATTCAGGGAGTGAAACATAGTCATTTAAATGGGAAATGTTCTCCATAACTCAAAGATTTGTATTCCGGTAAGTGGGGAAGTTTATGAGTTACATTCTTGCTGGAAGAAAGCTGACACTGGAGGCAGACTTTGGGAATTCATAGTCTGTCCCTCATTCCAGTTTGCTATCTCTGTATCAAGCTTGTGTGCAAAGCTGTGATCTCTCAGCTTCCTGCTCCTGCCTTCTTTTCTGCTGCTTGCTTTCCCGCCATGATGGCCTCTTCTCTCCCTAGAACTGTAGTTACAGTAGACTGTTTCTGTAAGATACTTTTTTTGTCATGGGAGAAGAAAAATAATGAATACATGATATATTTCAGAGATGACTTTTGGTTCTGTTGCCAGTTCAAGAAACATATTGAGACAAAATCTGGAAGTAACTCTTTTGGAATTGGCATCCACAAAATCACTTTTATCTATAGAAGCAACTTTGAAAATGTTACCTAATGAGGAAGACAAGTCCTTCAAAATTAGTGACATGGTGCTAAAAACATTCATAAGATGAGTTTGGTTCATTTTCTGAAATAGTAGTAATTATTGTAAATGTTTTTACAAAGAGAGTTGACCTCCTACTACACTGTTATTTTTCAATACTTGACTTTGCTCACATTTACTGATTTAGTAAGTTGAATACATTGTGGTCCCATCTACATATGAGTCTAAGAGGTATTTTAAAAATTACATTCAGAGTACTTAGGGTTGTAAAATTCATCAATTTGGATAAATAACACTATAAATATTTGAGAGCTTAAAAGCAGTACCATTCAACAATTATCTTCAATATTTCAATTTTCATATTTCCTTTTTTAGTATTTACCTTTACATATCCAACAGAAAGATCTTTCAAAAAGTAACTGATACATTTTTTCTTTATTTTATTTTTTAATTCATTTTGCATACCAGCCATGATTCTCCCTCCCGCCCCTCCTCCATTTTCCCCCACCCCTGTTCAATCTTCAAAAAGGGTAAGGCTTCTAATGGGGAGTCTACAAAACCTCATTCAGTTGAGTCAGTTAAGCCCCACCCCCTTGCATCAAGGCTGGGAAAGGCATTCTCCCAAATGGTGGAATTTTTTTCTTATTTAAACTGGACATTTTTAATCTCCTAAAAACAGGCAACATAAAATTATAACCTATTTGCAGTTGGTCTTTAATGTATTAACATTAACTGAGTGTACCTCATGGAAGTGATAAGAGAAAAATAAGGCAAGCTAGAAAGACAGCTGAAAGTCAAGTAGCAAAACTATTTAATATCCAAGTTCATAAAAATTTAGCTCCAAGTCATTTTATAAAAATTCCTCTCTAGTTAGATGAGAGCATAGAATAGCATCTCAGGCAAATTTCAAAACATGCATCAACAATGATAGCCTGTATGAATCTTTAGTTGTGGTACATTAGCCTTTTCCTTTATGTGGTGTTGAGCCTGAGTAAGGCATTTAGAATAGTTTGGTCATTGCCACTGGACCTTCACAGTTCATCTATCACTTCTCATCAAATAAGAATATATATCAGAGAGAAAGACAGCCACTCTATGCCTTTATGAATTTTTATCTTTATCTTGTTTTAAAAAAATTCTCAGAAAATATGTTTTCTGAAAATGTATGTGTTTGACTTTCCAGCACAACAAATTTATGTGCTGGATACAAGTAAAATGCATAGACATAATAGCTCTCTATAACAGTTTGCACACACAGATGCTGTGTACCCTTCTGCTATGGATATGACCTCAAATATTCCCAAACCTTCTAATATCCAGGTTATCTCTTAGCTGAACATGAGCTACATAGTATCATCTTTAATTTTCATGAATTAATAATTATTCTTTTTAATTTGAAGAAAAGCACATAAACATCATAGTAATGGACATAAGAACAAAAGGCCGTGTTCCTCCACAATATGAATGGTAGCAGTGGCTTTTGGGCATTTACACTGGTTATTTTACACTGTGGAAAATGGTGCAATCTTCTCAGTCGAAATTGCATAAAGGGCTTTAAATTTTAAAATATGACTATTTAATCAGCCCTTAAAAATGGAGTATAGAAGAAGGCTGCAGTCAACTTTGCAGGCCCCTTGAGGTGGATCAATCTAAAATTATATCTTCCTAATGCTTCATTTTCAGTTCAGTTTGCATTCTTATGAAGATAATGCCTTAAAATTCTCAAGATTTTCTCTCCATTAAATTTTGTATTTTCTGTATATACAATGTCTGCAAAAAGAAAAGGTAATTTGTGTTAGATGTATATTTTGAGGGTAAAATGAAGACCACTGCAAAATAAGGCTCAGCTGGATTTTGCATCATTTTCTTTATCTTTTGTTCAAGCAGCAGTAAAATCATTATTCCATTGACTAGTTTTTATTGACATTGTTGACAGTGGTTAATACAAAGATTAACAAAAATATGTACACCTTTTGTTAGAGAGGAACATATTCTTTCCTAAAGTGATTAAATGTTTTATTTCTTTTTGCTTCAACATCAGTAGGTTTCCAACATCTACAGTATATGTACCTACACTCTGGACCACACACATTTGATCATTATTTTATATTTAACAGCTTTCAAAAGAAGAATGGAATATTGATGCTTAATTTTCCAATATTGTTCTGATTTCTTTATTACAATTTTTGCAAAAATAAGAGATTTATTTCAAATAACTCTTCATGTTGAATAAACAAAGTACTTCTTTTTAAAATAATATTTTCTCTTGTTCAAACACATTAGAAATTCGAGATTTATCTTGTCAGATGAAATAATTTATCATTTTTAAGTATAGAATTCCAGTGCTGTAAGTTAAAGGAGAGATGGTTCAGGTAAAAATAAATAATATGTAAAACAATTTTATAATATGCAATTTGATACTATATACATTTTGACAAAGTTATGATTACTTATTGAATACAGTAAAAGAAACATGTGTCCTGACCAAATTTCTAGTCTCAAATTAAAGTATTAGATGATATGAATTTTTTTTACTGTTCGTTGTTTTTTATCTTTATCCTTACTGAGGACCGTTAATATATTTCTCTTTATATGGATATGTCTCAGCCATTCCACCTCGTTTTTGTGGATGCATTTTTCCTCTTGGATGCAATGCTTGGACAGGGAGTCAGTAGCCCTTTCATTGAGATGGTCCACATGAAAATAACTAGACAAGAGAATGCAAAACGAAGTGGAATGTATAATTCTTTATTCTGTTCCATGAAACTGTCTGCCCATTCTGCAGCTTGCTCACTGTAAACTAACTTTCTCCGCATTCTGAGAGATAAGATTTAGAAACCATATGTAACTGGGAACTACGTTAGCACCTAATCAAAATCACTCTGGTGCCACTTCTGTAACTAACAACCCAAAGGAAGAGAGGATGCAGCTGAACCTAGAGGACAAATCCATCTTCCTGGAGCCCAAGCATTGATTCTGAAGTCCAGGCAACCCTTAGGATACTCTGCAAGGAAAATCTGTGTGCTGACCATCCCTCCTCCTCCCCTCATTTTCTGACAGTTTCCTGATCAGTTGAGTACCCCTCCAAGCCAGAGAATGAGAGATCCTATATTACTAATTGGTCAGCTTAAGCAAATTTATTTTACTAACTCAAAGCCCTGTGGTCTACAAATGAAAGATCAAGGGATGTCTGTGGCTAAATTATTAAGATATCCGTTTGGGCATCTGTGGCTTTAGATTTGCGTATTCACACTATATCTTTCTTCTTGAGAATCTCAGTCTCTCTATATCTTCATTTTCCTTTATAAAAGGAAATCATCATGCTGTGTTAAGGATCAGTCTAATGACTTCATTTAAAGCTAATTATCAATTTATTTTAAATCTAAAAATCATTTTATTTTTTATTGTTTGTTTGTTTTTATGTATGAGTTACATGTGTGTAGGTGCCCTCGGAGGCCAGAAGAGAGTCTTGAATTTTCTAGAGCTGTAATAATTGGTGGTGGTAAGCAGTCCAACATGGGTTCTGAAAACAAAAGTTGGATCCTCTGTAAGAGCAGTAAGTACTCCTTACTACTGAGTCATCTCTCAAGTTCCTAACCTGACTACTTATATATAAACTCTATCTCCAAATAGTCATGTTTGGAAGTTCTTGTGGGTTAAGACTTGAAGTTTGGGGATCACAGTTCAACCAAAATCTACGTCACTGTATTGTCCACCAGTCAATTTCAACAGAATGTAGAATTGCTTTTGACATCTACAGTATAATAGATTATGCCCTATTTTAAAATGCAAACACTTCTTTGATTGTATTGTTTGTTCTCTTACTTAAAAGTGTTCTATAGGTATCTACTATATATCATAGAGTCTCATTTTCTACTGCGGTGTTTCACCCTAACAACCTTTGCAATTATAGATTGCAGTCTATTGCTTGCCTTCTGAATAAACTCAGAACATTCCTCTCCTCTTCTCTATTGGTACCATTATTTGGTTCAGAATCACTGTCCCTCTTCATAAGTCAACACACTTGATCTCATAAGTGTCAGGAATCTCAGCACTATATCATTTGGAAGGGCATTTCTTAATTCACAGATTTTACTAGTATGTGGTAATCTTTTTAATGATTATTTACTATTTCCAAATTACGACTTTGTTTTGAAAACTCATTGTAATCTAACATGTGTTCACATGACTATACATGAGCAGTTACTTGTGAAATGGTACCCCCACGATTAACTGAGAATTTTCTTCTGACTCAGGTTTATTTGACTCTATTTAGTTCAGAGTAGAAAATGTCTATTCCAAAAATGCAAACCAAGAAGTGATCCAGGTAACAAATCCGAAATATCTGACAGAAATTTATTTGACACACAAGTTGATTCTAAGCTTCAAATGCATATAACAAGAAAAAATATTTTTATTGGTTTATTGAGCTATATAGTTTCTTTGTTCCCCTCCCTTCCTCCTCCCTCTCCTTCTACCTTCTCCCATGATCCCCATACTCCCAGTTTACTCAGGATATCTTGTTTTTTTTCTGCTTCCCATGTAGATTAGATCTATGTATGCCTCTCGTAGGGTTCTCATTGTTGTCTAGGTTCTCTGGGATTGAGAATCGTAGTCTGGCTTTTCTTTGCTGTATGTCCAAAAGCCACTTATGAGTGAGTAAATATTGTATTTGTCTTTCTGAGTCTGGGTTACCACACTCAATATGGTGTTTTCTAGATCCACTCATTTGTCTGCAAATTTCAAGATTCCATTATTATTTTTTCCACTGTGTAGTACTCTATTTTGTAAATGTACCACATGTTCTTTATCCTTTCTTCAGTCAAGGGACATTTAGTTTTTTCTGGGTTCTGGTTATTACAAATAATGCTGCTTTGAGCATAGTTGAACACATGGCATTGTATCATTGAGCATCCTTTGGGTATATACCCAAAAGTGGTATTACTGGTTTTTGAGGTAGGTTGTTTCCTAATTTTCTGAGAAATCGACATACTGATTTTCAAAGCAGCTGTACCAGTTTGCACCCCCACTAGTGACAGAGGAGTGTTCTCTTTACATCACATCCTCTCTAGCAGAAGTTGTCATCAGTGCTTTTGATCTTGGCCATTCTGACAGATATAAGATGGACACTTAGGAAATGCTCAACATTCTTAGCCATCAGAAGAGTGTAAAAAAAAAGAAATCAAGGTTTAAATTGACTCTATAGGCACTTGAAACATTTTTAAGTTTAAAACTGACATTAGGTGGAGCTCAGGGCATCTAAGGAAAAGGAGTCGAATTCAGAGAGGTCGACGGCGTTAAGAGATCACACCCACAAAATCATCTAAGTAGGGCTCACAAGGGCTTACAGAGACCGAGATGACTCATGGAGCCTGCATGGATCTATATTAAAAGTCCTCTGCATACATTCTAGGGTTGTTTAAGTCTGGATTTTTGTGGAACTCCTAACACTGGGAGGGAAGTGCCTCTGTCTCTTTGCCTACTCTTTGGACTTTGTCTTCCTACTGGGCAGCCTAGTACAGCCTTGATAAGAAGGTCTGTGGCTAGTCTTATTGCATCTTATTATGCCATATTCAGTTCATATCCTTAAAATGCCAGCTCATTTCTGTAGGGAAAGGGTGGAGAAGTGAATATGGGGAGAAAAAAAGGGGAGAGTGGAGACTGAGAAGAATTGCCAAGGGGAGGTTGCAATTAGGATGTATTGTATGAGAGAAGAATAAATAAAAAAGGAAGTGGAAAATCTGGAAAAACTAGTTTGTCCATGCATTTTAACTGCAACCCTTTTTTTCAAAAATAAGATGGATTGTTGTATCGTGACTTTAAATAGAAAAAAACTCAATACACCAATAAACTTGCTATTAAATAAAAAATAAATGATGCTAATATAAATATGTGTTAACATACAATTCATATTATAATATGAGGAGCACCTTAAAGTTGGTAAGTGGCAAAGTACATATTAATAATTTAAAACCTTACAGTTCTATTGAGTATGCCAACATATGGGAATAAAGTACACATTGTCATAACTGTAGTTGATAGAAGCACACATGCAAATCTATTAAGCTCTCACTACCAGGTGCTAGCATACACCATGATGTTGGAAACAGTACAACAAATATAGACGCCAATTTAAGTAATTTTTGTGGTGTTCACAGCAACCTTTTAGGTAGTTTTGGTGCATAAAACCACAATAGTCTGGAATTAATCCACAGGTTCTCATATTCTGTGGAAACAAAAGAAGAAACTCTTTTCCAAAGCAACATATCATTAGACCCAAATTTTCAAGACAAAATACCTTTAAAGTATATATGTTGGCTTAGCTTAGCAGCCCATACAATGAAATGTCTTTCTGTACTTAGCTCCTTTACAGTCAAAAATTCAAAGAAAACACAATACTATACATAACCTAGATTCTCTGTGTTTTCTCCATCTTTACGTGGCTTGTTTTGAATACTCCTTTACTCTGTCTCTTTAAAGACTTTACCTTGTTTTTAACCATTTACTTCTTTTTCAATCTCTACACTCTTTTACTTCTCTCTACCAAGCCTACTTACATTTATCTAACACTGTGACTCATTTAGAGTCCTTTTCCATCTGAATTTGTCTTTATTGTGTCTTTATAATTATTTTCTGACCAGAACTGCTTCTTAAAATGCTAAGTGCTTCTTATGAACTTAAGCTGTGGCATTGCTAGGTATATACAGCACTTTCTGCTTCCTCTGCACAGTCCAACATGGCAGAGCTGTTTGCTGCCCAAGAGTCATGCTCACAGTCCCATTTTTAGGCAAACATCCAGTCTATGTTGTCATTAAGCATGTTGTAGCAATCTGTTCACAAATCCCATTTAAATGCTCGGCCTTCTGAAAGAGCCAGAGGTTGCACTGGCAGCAGAGCCCAGAAAGTTGGCATTTCAAAATGGCATGGCTTTTTTACTGCTACTGCTGAATCATGAAAACCTTTCTTAAAGGAGTCATGCCTCTGCTTGCTTCTAGCAAACAGAGCCCACGCAAGAAAATGCTACTACTAAATCATGCTTAACTCTGTTCTTTTGTGTCTAGGATTCCTTTTTAAGCTTTTCTCAGGTTTTACATGGATTTAGTCAACCACATTGGCACCAGTTTGTTGCAGAGAGGCCTCTTGTTGGTTCCCAGCTGCTCAACCCTGAAATGATCACACAGAAACCGTATTATTTAAATCACTGCTTGGCCATTAGCTCTGGTTTCTTATTGGCTAACTCTTAGATATTAATTTAACCCATTTCCTTTAATCTGTGCATAACCACAAGGCCATGGACTGCCAGCAAAGTTTCAGTGAGTCTCTCTCTGGTGGCAGCTCCATGGATTCTCTTCCACTCTACCTTTCTTTCTCCCAGCATTCAGTTCAGTTTTCCTCGCCTACCTCAGTTCTACCCTATCAACAGGCCAAGGTAGTTTCTTTATTCACCAATGGTATTCACAGCATCTATAGGGGAATCTTACATCAAATTTATTTCAGCACACTTAGGATTTGACACTATTTTGTCCCATTACTACTTTTCTTAATTACAACACAGACTCTGACTATAGGCAACTTCTCACTAAAGTTACCATTAATATGTATGCTTTTACCTGATTTTATGTACTTCTAATTTTTTTTAATGTTTTGCTATTTTAAGGAATTACATACTTCTTTTGAGAGTGCTACATTTCCAGGGAACAGTTTTGTTTTCTATCTTATGGATGAAGTACAGTTTTGATGTGTTTTCTGTCACAGTTCTTTGAGACCATGCAAGAAGGAGGACTCCTCTACGATGACAACCCAGGAAAATGCCACCATTAAATGGCATGAAGAGCAGTGTGTAGACTGGAAATGAAAATATGGGCACACATTGCTTTTACATAAAAGACTATGCTATGCAAATGGATGGGACTAGAAAAATTCATCCTGAGTGAGGTACCCAGACCAGAGAGATGAACATGGTATGTACTCACTCACAAGTGGGTTTTAGCTGTAAAGCAAAGAATAATGAGCCTACAGTTCATGACCCTAGAGAACCTAAGTAACAAGGTAAACCCTAAGAGAAACATATATAGATCTCCTTGGGAAGGGAAAGTAGACAAGATCTCCTGAGCAAACTGGGAGCATGGGGGTGGAGCGGGAATGGAAGGCAGAAAGGGAAGAGGACGGAAGAAGGGGAAAGCAGAGGAAAACTTTTGGGAACAGGATAGTCAAAATGGAGGAAGGACAGAGATGAAAAACAAGAAAAGAGATATTTTGATTGAGGAAGTCATTGTGGGGATAGCAAGAAACTTGGCACTAGAGAAATTCCTAGGAATCCACAAGATTGACCCCAGCTAAGACCCTAAGTAATAGTAGAGAGGGTGCCTGAACTGGCCTTGCTCTTTAGTCAAACTGATGAATACCTTAAATATCACCATAGAACTTTCATCCAGGAACTGAGGGAGACTGGGGCAGAGACCCACAGCAGAGCACTGGGCTGAGCTCCCAAGTAAAGTTGAAGAGTGGGAGGGGTGAGAATATGAGCAAAGAGGTCAAGACCATGATGGGGATGCCCACTGAAACAGCTTACCTGAGTTAATGGGAGCTCACCAACTCTGGCCAGACAGGGAAGGAACCAGCAGAGTAGTAGCAAGGTAGACATTCTGAATGTGAGTGATAGTTTTATGGCTGGGGCAGACTGTGGGGCCACTGGCAGTGGCACCAGGGTTTGTCCCTGTTCCTTGTATTGTTTTTTTGGAACCCATTCTCTTTGTATGGATACCTTGCTCAGCCTGGATATGGTAGGAAGGGCCTTGGTCTTTCCATTGTTCCTATGTACCTTGTCCTCCTTGGGGAGTGTGTGTGGGGGTGGGGAGAGAAAAGGTTGAAGGAATGGGAGGAGAGGTGGGAGTGGGAACTGGGATTGGTATGTAGAATGAAAAAGATAGTTGTTTTCTTTTAAAAAAAAGTAAAATAAAAAAGAGTATTCTAATGTTCAGCAAATTATGATGAGTGAATTCCTGTGTTATATTCAACTTAAATTGAAAAGTTTCCTTCTGTTTACAGAATTATCCTCTGAAGAACTGAAAACATAATTAATGTGGCTTCATTATTACTCTTTATTGAGATTAATTATAGAAAATAGTACATTTCTGTGTTTTATCTAGTGAAGTATTCCAAATAATCCAAGGACCCAAGAGGATGTAGTTCTAAATTTAGAAGACTTATATCATTGGGTATAGGTAGGGTGGCAACTACATTAGACAGAAATAAAGAGAAATGATGTAGATAAATCACAAACATTTTAGTTAAATCACAAGCAAGAAAGTGATTGTTTTTAGTTAAAATCTTTAAAAATGGTATTGGAGTACAGACAATAAAAAGAATATTGGATATTTATTGTGTCCTTCCTTTTCCTCCTTCAAATCATTTCCATACACCCTTGCTCTTTTGCAACTTTATGGTCTCTCTATCTTTGCTATCTCTCTCTCTCTCTCTCTCTCTCTCACACACACACACACACACATACTTATAATATAGATATTCCTAAATACATAAATATTATTTTATCAAGCCTATATAACATTACCTGTATGTTTGTTTGTTTTGAGATAGAGCTTTACCACATAACCAAAGGTATGGAACTTACTACTTGAGATTTTGTATCTGCCCTCTGAGTTCTGACATAACACATGTGTTCTACCACCCCTGATGCAATGTTTCTGTTACATCTACTCATAACCCTTTGATGTCAGATGTCTAAACTCTAATCAAAGCCACTCTTGTAATGTGAACTTTATGTGTCAGTGCAATGGACAGGGCAAAGAAGTACAGATGTTACAGTGAAAAAACACAGTTACACATTTGTAAAGCAACTGGTTCATGGCAATCATTTAATGTGAATTTATTAATACTTTTCTTTTACTACTGTTAGTGTTTGAACTGGACACATCATTTATCATTTCTTTGCCTTAACTTTATCATTCATAGTAGAAAAAATAAGAGATCAAAGTATATTATCTTTTGTAGCATGGATCAGATGCCTTTTGACTTAAAACTTGTTCATATATTTTTGAGTGACAACCTTGAATTGTGCCATTTTGTAGGTATGTTGCTTTTAATTTAGTTTTATCCCATTTTCAGAATGTTTTATCAGGAAGCACTTGGCCTTGTACCTGCCTCTCAAGTGTCTCTAATTGGTCTTACTGTTTTCTGAGGAACCAATTTATGCTTGGCATGCTTTTAATCTTACTGCTTCCCTATGCTCATTATCACGAAAGTTCTTAATTTGGTTAAGATGACATTTTCTACAATGCATTACACCTAGCATTAGTTATATTGGTTATATCTAAGGAAAATGTTTCAAAATTCTTTCTAATTCGTATCTTCATGGTAACCAACCGCTCTCTAATTGGATGCAAGAATTACTTAGCAAGAGGACAAAAGTCCTACCTGGCAATGAAAACCTATCCAACTAACTAGGCCTAGTGAGATCATGGATCTCTTGGGCAAACTTTGTTTTAGTTAGAGTTACTATTTCTATGACAAAACACTATGATCAAAAGCAAGTTGGGGAGGAAAGGGTTTATTTGGTTTATAATTTCATAGTCAGTCCTTGAAGGAAGTCAGGGCAGGAACTCAATCAGGTCAGGAATCTGGAGCCAAAAGATGTTGTAGAGGCTATGGAGGAATATTGTTTACTGGCTTGTTCCTCATGGTTTACTAGAATCCAGAGCCTATGGGTGGTCCCATCCACAATGGACTGGACCCTGCCACATCAATTATTAATTTTAAAAGTACCCTGCATGCTTGCCTACAGCCCCACCTTAAGAAGGCATTTCCTCAATTGAGGTTCCCTTCTCTCTGATGATTGTAGCTTGTGTCTAGTTGACATAAAATTAGTTAGCACAAGATTCAACTGCCACTTTATGAAATCAGCATAATTCCTAACTGCATTCTAAATATTTATCCTTATGCTCACAAATAAGTGTACCTCAATAAAGAACTTTATCTTTACAACAGACACTCCAGAAAAATCACAAGTGATCAAAAACAGAGAACAAATGATCCTGAGGTGCCCAGCCAGATCTGATCTGTCTGTCTGCAACACAAATCCTGCACCTAGGGCTCAGGGAACATCATGGAAGGGGTGGGATTGTCGGAGTCAAAGGAATATGTTCTCCACTGTGAGGCTGTGTCACAGAGGATTGCCAGAGAAGTTATACTCATGAAGTCTCAACAACATGGCTGTCTAAACAAGACCTGAGTAAGTACAATACCAACAGACATGCTAAAGTAGAAGGGGGAAAATCTCATGGGACCCCATTCATAAATAAAGAATTACAGGCAACATGCACACACAAGCAACACACACAGAGACACACACATGAAACACATATATACATACACATGCATATGTAACAACAATTAGAGGAGAAGAAGTGAGAGGTCATGTATTCCAGGAAGATCAACTGGTGGGTACATTGGAGTGTTTGGAAAGAGAAAAGAGGAAAGAATCTAATTATATTTTGATTTTAAATAATAATAAAAATTTGACATCCTTGTATTGATATTAGCAATGGAAATTTGCTAGATGTCTGAAATGCTTAGGTGCATTTTGAGTGTTTAGGCAGGTACAGGAAACATGGGCCTTTCTAATTAATTTGGTAATAAGGAGTTTTGTCAAGTATCTGTTTATATTTGTCTTCTGAGGGGCAAAATTGAATACTTGTACTCTAAGGAAGATGGACCATTTGTAAAATACCTAATTCAGCTTCTTCCTCAGCCTCATTTGGATTGCTTTTATTTCTTTTTCATTGGTTAAGTAATTAACATTTCAATACTTAATGATCTGTTTTATAACCAACCATTTATTTTAGTAAATGTACTATGATCTGGCTGTAATGTTTTTTTTTAATCATCAAAAGAAATAAGAAAGGCTGAGAAAATGAGAACATACAAAATAATTAAATCTAAATTATAAATTTAACAAAGACAGCTTAAAAATTAAATTTTTAAGAAGGCAGTTCTGAGCTTCTGAACTTCATAATTACAGTTATGAAATAGCAATGAAAATAAATTTATGGTTTGGAGTCACCACAACATGAGAAATTACATTAAAGTGTCATAACATTAGGAAGGTTGAGAACCACTCTTGTAGAGGAAGGGAATTTTTGAAATGAAACTACTCATTCCAAGATTTCTAATATTTGAGAGTATCTATTGCCACTTAAGAGAGTTGATATAATAGCTAGAAAAAGATATGGTCCACAGATAAAAGGCAGGATACTTATGAGGCATGATTGACAAGGAACACCTGGTATTCCATGGGTGCTATACGGTGGTTTTTCCTAGAAAGCATGTTAATATATGTATATTGACTATATTGTGGCTGTGTTATCCCAGATAGGGACTTTAAAGATTATTACTATATCTACAATAAGTCAGTAGCACATGGTATGTCCAGAGATAATAATGTTCTGATTCATTAGTAAGCTATATCAAGAACTACACTGGAGAGTCCCCTTAGTCTTTTCTTCTAGGCCCCTGCCCTAAGCATTCACTGTTTGCATAGATGGCAGGAAGAATGGGGCCGCCTTTGTAGTTTTCCCTGCAGGGAGTTCAAGACAAAAATGACAAAAATTCTCCCTTGTGGAGGATCCACTCAATATAAGGAAATGATGGCCATATATATTGCTCTACAAGAGGTCCCCAAACCCTGAAACCTCTATTCAGACTGCTCTTATATGGTTAACCTACTGCCACACTTACCCTATGCTTAAAAAACAAAAAGGGGGTGAAGTCTTCCCCCATCTACAACTTCAAAAGGTGTTATTAACCATCAATATTTTAAATTTTCAAAAATCAGATCAACAAAATAGATTCCAGAATCATTGGGAATCCCTACCAACGAGGCCCTGCCTAAAGGTTATGTGAAAGGATCCTCTCACTAACCAATGGGTGGGCCCAGATCCCTTGTTGACACAGGGCCAAGGATATGGATGTGTCTTCCCAAACAGAGGGGAAACACCTGTATGGCTACCCACTAGTAATTTAAAATTTCTTCCCTTCCTTCAGGACAATGGGAAAGGCCAAGATGACCAATAAAGAAAAAAAAGGGACTATGGTGGATAACCCTCAAATTCAAACACAAGAAAAGAAAAATAACCACTGTCCAAAAGAGATTAACCCTTGAAGAGAGTATTACCTGTTTATCTATTTCAGATGGCTCTCTCAGTGGTAATCATGTTAATTTTTCTCATAGGGACAAAGGTCCAGGCAGCAAGCCACCACCAACCATAGAAGGTGATGTGGATCTTTTCAAGTGCTGGCACTGGAGGGATCCTAAACCAGACTTCTCAGATGACGACACCCTGGATGTGGTGGCCTGATCTGATGTTTGACTTCTGCAATTTGGCACATGGAAGCTGTAACGCGAGAGACTGGATTCCAGGGATAGAAGGGAGACCTGAATGCAGAGGCTCTCAAGGGTGCACCCTACCCCAGACATCTACCCTTATGAGCCTGGGTGTTCTCATGTCCTTAGGAGACATGCCCTCCTGTAGACACCCTTTTATGTATGCTCAGGAAGCAACCAGACTACTTCAGCTATTAGAAACTGCGGGGTTGGGAGGTCCTGATTACTATTATTCTTCCTGGGGATGTGAGCAGACTGGGCTGGACATAATTAGAAAAGACAGAGACTGCATTATGTTAAATACAAAAGTCTTTGGATTCCTTAGCAAGGGTAACCTTACAAAATAGGAAAGGCTTGAACTTGCTGTTTATGGAACAGGGAGTAATTTACAGGGCACTTGGGGAAGAATGTTTCTTCTATGCGGACCATTCCGGGATAGTTACAAGAACCCTAGATGAGTTAAGAAAATATATTGATTCATTTAGGTCAAAGACCTTCTATGAGACCTGGTTTAATTTGTCTCCATGGCTTACCGCACTCATATCTTCCCTAATTGGGCTGATGGCTATTTGTTTATTGATCTGTCTCTTTGGCCCGTGCATTTTCCAAAGGCTGAACAAGCATTCCAAAAACAGCTACAACAGGTACATGGCCCTTTGAGTACATTATGATAGGCTTGATACATCTCACCCCATGGATGAACTCTCAGTATGAGGATGTCCAGGCCAAAACTCTGGATAGGAGTGGCCTTGACCCCTACTCTCTCCCCAGTGGGCCATTGTGATTTGGTGACCGGGGTAGAGGGTGGGATTTGAAACAAAAGGGGAAGATGTTGGGCCAAAGTTATCTCAGGGTCTGTACCTTGAGGCCTATAGGACAGAAAAAAAGTCTGCCTCTAGTTTGAGTGAGGATGAGACAGCAAAACCTAGGTAGATGCCCCTCGAGCCAGAGGGAGGGTTTGGCTACCTCTCATTGGCTGGAAGTACCCCCACATCACAGATGTCACTTAACATATATAAATTGACACTCACAGTAATAAACTGAGTTCCTGCTTTAACTCTACCCCCTGTCGCATCTGATGGTCCCATGTTGTGGGGCTGCAAACGGGCAGATAGCGCACTCACCTTTCCCTGGAGAATAAGGGGGCTCATGAAGTGGTGCGGGAGAATTGTCTGTATTCTGTCAATCATGATTTAAATAAATGCTGATTGGCCATTAGCCAGGATGTATGGGTGGGACAACCAGACAGGAAGTAGAGGCGGAGCAAAGAGAATAGGAGAATTCTGGGAAGCAGGAAGCTCTCTCGGCACTCCTGCTTGGACCACCGAAGAAGCAGGATGTGACTTGCCCCACTGAGAAAGGTACTGAGCCATGTGGCTAGCATAGCTAAGGATAATGGGTTAATATAATTTACAAGAGCTAATAAGAAGCCTGAGCTAATGGGCCAATCAGTTTTATAACCTATGTAGACCTTCTGTGTGATTTTCTCTGGGACTAAACGGTTGGGGAACCAGGCAGGACAGAAACCCCGACCAAGCTGGCCCTTCATGCTACAATGAAGCCTAGCACTTTATCAAATTTTCTATCCCAAAGTAACTTAAGGAGTATACTAAATATTATTGATATTTTAACAAGCAAAGAAATATTTATTCTATAAAACAGCCAGTTCCTGGTGTAGGAGGGTCTTCTGTTTGTGTATTGCCCTCATTGGTTAAATAAAGAAAACTGCCTTGGCCTTTTGGTAGGATAGCCCTTAGGTGGGCGGAGTAGATAGAATGGAATGCTGTGAGAGAGAAGGCAGTGTGGCAGATGCAGACGCCATGATTCTCCAGCACAAGATGGACACTGGTTAGACTCATGCCGGTAAGCCGCGACTCGTGGTGACACACAGATTATTAGAAATGGGTTAAACACATATGTGAGAGTTAGCCAATAAGAGGCTAGAGCTAATGGGCCAGGCAGTATTTCAATAAATACAGTTTCCGTGTAATTATTTCGGGTACGCACTGGGAGCCGGGCGGAACAGAACAAGGGGCCCGGCGCCAGAAACACAGCCCGAGCCCCTCAATACTACAAGTTCCATAATATTTGGCAACACATTCCTCTCAAGTCATTTATAACTAAGCAGAATTGATTATTTATTGAAGGATTACACTATTTCCAGGTCATAAGAAATTTTACCAAAATTGTTATCACGACATTATCATTATATATAATAGTTAATCTGCTTCTTATATTTACTGCTGTAACATCTGCACTGTTAGCCACAGTACTGAGTTGTTCAAGCTAAAGTGACAATAACTGATTAATATTGCTTGTGGAATGTAACACCCTTAATTTCAAATATACTACTATCATTTTCTGATATCAGAGCTGTTGAAATGGAAAATTCATAAAATATTTTACATATAATTCTATTAAAATTATATAATTTTATTTTATCATAAAATGGCACTAATTGTTGTATATTATATAACTTTTGAAATATTTTACAAGTGTCAACAAATTTCTTATTCATAAAGCAAAGTGGTACAGATAAGAAGGACACATTGTCTTGTTAACTCCATTATTTGGAGCTGAGAGCTGGGATGAAATGTTTTGCCTTCAAACACAAGGCACGTTATTTGTGAAGTAGACAGTAAGTGGGATGCTTTTGACAGGGAATTATCTACTTGTTTTTTTTGTATGTTAAAGTTCAATGAAATATTTTAAAAAATAAGTTTGATACATTAAACTTTCCTAAAACTGTACATTTCTTTCAACATCTTTTTACAAACAATTCTAGAATTTGAGTGAGTCTTAAATTATGACTATTCTGAAAGTTCAATCATGAATTTGTCTTTGGGAAAATGTATGGTAAATGCAATCTCCTTGTGATTATACTTTTAAAAGAGATGTGAAAATTGGAGCATAGTCTCACAAATCACAGTCAAACAGGAGATTCTAAACTCATGATGACAGAATAATGCTGAAATTTCCCTTAAATCACACCAAAGGGGAGTAATATATAGCCAAAAAAAGGGAGCTTTGGATTTCTGTTAAATAGCAGATATTACCAATGTTTTATCTCTCATGATGTTGGAAGAACAGATATAATGGGGCTATACTCTCTGAGAAACTCAATGTTTTTTTGAAGTTTGTGAGGTGCAGAGTCTATAGACAACCCTTAACATCTTTATTAAGCCACTAGGTATTATTCTGTGTGTTTATGTGAATTTAGTCTGTTGTTTTATGAAATTTTATAATATATATTTACTTGCTAATTTACACATCAAAATATATTCTTATTCCAGTTTTTGAAATGCCTTAAGCAAATCAAGCATCCTTAGGAGGAGTTAGGACCCAGACCCTGAAAGGACAGACTCCATGAAACGGATGATGGTAGTAATTGTTCTGAACATGGACATTAAAAAACGACTGTAAGCTGGGTATAACATCTCAGATCTTCAATCCCAGTACGGGGAGGTAGAAACAGAGGGATCTTTGTGCATTTGAGCTCAGCCTGGTCTACATAGTAAGCTTTTGTGAAAGCAGAATTATACAAAAAGACCCTGTCTAAAAAAAATGACTGCTGCTCATATTATTGAATACACATAAATTTCTTTCTTGTGCAAATCAAAATAACTCTGAGATTCCATCTTACACCTGTAAGAATGGCTAAGATCAAAAACACTGATGACAACTTATGCTGGGGAGATTGTGGGGAAAGGGGAACACTTCTGCACTGCTAGTGGGAATGCAAGCTGGTACAGCCCCTTTGGATGTCACTGTGGCAATTTCTCAGGAAATTAGGGAACAACCTTCCTCAAGACCCAGTAATTTCACTTTTGGGTATATATCCAAAGGATGCTCAATCATGCCACAAGGACATGTGCTCAACTATGTTCATAGCAGCATTGTTTTTATAGCCAGAACCTGGAAACAACCTAAATGCCCCTTGACTGAAGAATGGATAAGAAAAATGTGGTACATTTATGCAATGGAGTACTACACAGCAGAAAAAATAACAACAGCTTGAATCTTTTAGGCAAATGGATGGAGTTAGAAAACATCAGTTGGAGTGCGGTAACCCAGACACAGAAAGACAATAATCACATGTACTCACTCATAAGTGGTTTATAAACATAAAGCAAAGAAAACCAGCCTGCAAATCATAATCCCAGAGAACCTAGACAACAATGAGGACTCTAAGAGAGACTTACATAGATCTAATCTACATGAGAAGTAGAAAAAGACAAAATCTCTTGAGTAAATTGGGAGCATGGGGATCTTGGGAGAGGGCTGAAGGGGAGGGAGAGGCAGGGAGGGTAGCAGAGAAAAACGTAGAGCTCAATAAAAATCAATTTAAAAAAAAAGAAAGAAAAGCAAACAACAAAAATAAATAAATATTTTTTTCTCTCCATTTGAAAGAATTTCTACAAGTCTTTTAAAAGTCTTAAATGTCGCCAGGTGATGGTGGCTCACGCCTTAGTTCCAGCACTCAAGAGACAGAGGCAGCCAGATCTCTGTGAGTTAGAGGCCAGCCTGGTATATATGATCTAGCTTCAGGGCAGCTAGGGCTGATACACAGAGATACCAGCTTTCTTGAAAAACCAAAAATAATAAAAAGGAAATAAAAAGTCTTAACTGTCTTACTTAACCATTTTTTTTCAATTACAAGTATAAAAATTAGAAATTCATTTAAAAAACAGTTATTTTCATAAAATATTTTCTATAACTAATACAATTTAAGGAAACCTCTAATGAACTTTCCTATTGGAGGTATGTAAAAAGTGAAAGAAATTTGGTGATTTAGACAATTATGCAGCTATGTTTCAGATGGAAAAACACATTTACTTCGAATCGATCCTTAGGACCATCATCCATACTCACTGAATATTGAATGTTTTAAATAATGTCTTGCAATTGATTACTATGATTTTGCTCTGTCTTCTAGAGTTAAAGAATATTTTAAAAAATTTTGGTTGAGAAAATTTTATAGCAGGGATAATTATTTTCCTTTAAGAGTCATAATGGTTACAATATTGGATTCGTTATCTAATTCTCTTTGTTTATCTGGTTTACACCTGTTTCGTTGTTACTTGTAATCTATTAAAAATATAAGAACTAAAAGTTTTGTTCAACATGTCTTTTCTGATATAGAGGCAAATTAGGCATGTGTTTCTCAGTGAATGAGTCACAAATACATTAATAAGCAAAATCATCTTTGCTTCTATTATGCTTATTTGCCTGAGTGAGGTTTATTTCTAATATGAGATAATATGCTAAATATTCAGCATTTATTATGTAACTCAAGAGAGAAGAGCATTAAAAAATTCAAACTACTGAATTGATTAATTTGATGTCTAAGCTATACCTGAATCATTATAAAACAAACAAACAAACTTTCTGTGTTACGTCATAAAGAATTGGTTGGTGGAGTTCAGTTGTTATGCTCCATATAAAACATGTGCAGGGAGAAATAACTTGCTGAAGGGGGAACTGGGATAATGTTCCTAAGCTAACTTTTAGTGATACTCCTTGTTAAAGTAGAATAATGTCGAGAAAAGAACATATAATTTTGGATCAAAGTTAAATTTCATTTTTTATAAGATGTGTAATCTTGGCTTTATCAAAAAGAAGATTATTACCCTTTCTTCAAACATTATCACTCTTTTGACAAAAAATATGAAACATTCAAAATTATTTCTATTAGTTATTTTGAAATATAAATGTACAGGCATTGATTTGATCATTAAGTAATAAACACATCTATGAAAGAATTACAGTGAATCCTATAAATGTGAACATTTACTAAATAGCTATTGAAAATCCACACCCAAACAGAAGTTCTTTGATAAACTTTACCAAGCCTTAATTTCTCAGTCTGTGTTCTTAGACAGTCCTGTTGGAAGACATGTGACCTAGTTTTGGATCAGCATATGAACACTTGTCTAATGTGTCTCCTTGAGGCAATGCCTGTGGAGAGAGTCTCACACTTGACAAGAACCAGTCTATCTTCGGATGATGTAGAATACAGCTGGGACCTTGCAGTTTGCATGCTTTCTTCTTTTTTATGATGTTAGTGAGTCTCTTGGTGGCTTTTAGTTTTGCTTTCTCAATCATTCATGGGACAGATGTAATCATTCCCAGAAAGTCCATTTTTTTCTTTCTTCAATATTTTCCCCTAAAATGCATTGGGAACTAACTGATGCATCTCAAATTTCTTATAGAGAGGCTTAGGCATATAAAACCCTTTTGTAGGACAAGGGAACAGTTGGAGAAATAGAAGCTAACTGAATGTATGCAATTTATGCCAAATCACCCTTATTTCTGTAAATATGCTTTGTTAAGTTCTGAGTGACATTGGTGTTCTTGAAAATGTGTGGAAATGTTTACCTTCTTTTAGCTTTGTAAGGACAGGTGTTAGGAGCAGGGCAGCCTAATCTTGGGTCAGCATATGACTACCTGTCTGGTGTGTTTCCTTGGTGCAAAGCACCCATGGAGACTAAATCTCACTTGACAAGGACCAGTAGACCATGGGACAACAGAAACCTTTGCCGCATTCATAGTTTGAAGGCTCTTTTCCTTATGATGTTGTTGATTCTTTTCTAGGTTTTTAATTTCACTTTGTCATACATACACGCAGCAGTTGTAATTTTATCTGAAAATTCAGTTTTTTCTCTAATATTTTCCCTTTAGAATCTCTTATCTGGAATTACTAATTACAACTCCATTCCTGGGAACTTTTCTGACTCAGTAGGGACAGAGGTACATATGAGAAACAACACTTGGAATATTGACCATGTCTCACCGTTTTGCAGACACAGAATAGGGAAAGGCCTCAGGAATACACACAGTGCCAACTGTTGAGAGTAAGCTCCCTGGACACCAAACATATAGAATCAATGGGAGGATCTGGTATGATCCAAATGCTGTGCGAAATATGAGATGGATAGATCCATCTTTACCATACAAGTAGCTTATATTGGTGGGAGAAGTATGGCATTGTGGGATGGGAGAAGAATGCCTAATCAAAATCTGCCTTTTATAGAGAGATTGAGGCATGGGACCCTCTTGTTGAAAAGGGAAATGTATAAAAACATATCTTACAGATAGGGAAGAATTGTTTGGCTTTGAATATCCTTGTCCTTAAAGCACTGTACCTATGTCTATTACCTTTAACTTTGTAACCAAAAGTAACTGCCAGCTGACATAAATGCTGCCAGAGCAGGATGTGTCTGGCTTGATACTTAGTTAAACTTGCCAAAATGCTGAACTCTGTGCCTAAAATAGGGTTGTCTAGGCAGTGGCAATGTGTATTTGGGGAAGCATGAAGGGGAACAATGGGGCTTTTATAATGAATACGATGTAGTTCTTAAAATATGATATGTTTCTTAAAAGTCAAAAATGGGAGACAATAATAAAACTGTTCATATAAGCCTGATAGAAAAACTTCTCTTGAAGTATAACGATGGCTCAGGCAATTCAGGGCCATTTGAGTCAGAGTTTTTCCTTGCACCTTTGCCCCTTTCCTGTTGCTGGACCTGAACCTGAACCTGAACCAGAGCAGAGGACCTCGAACAGACAGGATGTGCCTGGCTTGGTATTTAGTCAAGCAAAGAAAATGCTGAGTGTTGCTTTTGGTTTAAAAGTTGTTTTGATGTAAAAGCTGGATTTTTTTTTTTCTGGAGGGTAATCCTGGAGGCTGAGGAAAATGTGCTTGTTTTTGAAGTACAAAGACATCTGGAGCTATTCAGATACTGCCACGTGTAAAATTCATCTGGTGGTCAGGCGTTTCATTTCTGTGCCCTAACGCTCCTTCCCTGTCTCAGGACTTGAACCTGGGCTGCAGCAGGATTGCAACAAAATCCTCTTAGAGTTTAAGTTATTACAAACCTTAAAAATATTGTGAGTACTGGATTACCTCTATTGATATCTATAAAACTAAAATTGACACCGTTAGTATAGAAAACAGCATGCTCTTAAAATTACATTATCAGTCATATCTTACATATATTCACTGATGTGCATACTCTGGAAAATACCATATAATTTTGTGACTGTGATGGCAATTGGGCAAATAACATGCTAGTATTATTAAGAAGCATTCTTTTTCAGGCCCTGCGACAAAAACTCAGAGTGCCTTTGGTGTTTGCAGGCAACATTTAATATTGATGCTATTTTTATTTAAATTTTATTCTCTTTCTAGGTTTTTAAAATTTTATTCTTTCAGAATTTCATAGATGCATGAAATGAAATATAATCATAGCCATCACCACACTCACTTTTCTCCTATAACTTTGTCAGGATCATCTCCTATGTACCCTCTGCAAATCATGTCTCCTTCATTTGTCAATAATGAATTAAATAAATTTATCACTAATTATATGTGCATCACTGCGTGGTCATCTATGGGCAACCTACCAGAGACCAGCAAAGAAGGATTATCACTGTGCCTCCATCTATCAGCTGCCTGTAGCTATGCAGGAGTCGTGCCTTGTGACTTCCTGTTCTGATTCTGCCATGATTGGAATTTTTTTCCAGATTTTATTTTATTTTTATGTTTTGTTTTTCCAAGACTGGGTTTCTCTGTGTAGCCTTGACTACTCTAGAACTCACTCTGTAGATTAGGCTGGCCTAGAACTTAAAACATCTGCCTGTCTGTAATCCCAAATGCTAGGATTAAAGGCATGTGCCACCACCACCCAGCTATTTTAATTTTTTAAATTTGTGCATGCTTGCCTATGTGTGAATGATGGAATGCAGGCACCCAGAGAGGCCAGAGAAGATTGTCAGATACCGTGGAGTTGAAGTTACAGGGGATTAAGCTTCCTGACCCAAGTGTGGGGGCCAAAGTCTAGTCATCTACAAAGAGTAGAATGGGTCCTAATTGCTGAGCTGTCTCACCATGCCAGAATTTTTAACTGCTTTGGTTTTGCTCAGTCTTTGGCAGCTAACCACTGCTGCTTGTGTTTGTAAGCGTAAGAGCAACGTTATGTCCATCAAACAGAATTTAATAACACTCTTCCTCATCTTCCCACTCATTTACTCTTGCAGTCTCCTCTTTCTTGATGTTCCCTGAGCCTTAGTGGGGAGTTGATAAAGATGCCACATTTAGAGCTGAGCACAAATCTCTTATTTCCAGCACTTTAATCAGTCATGAGTCTCTGTACTGAGTCCGACTCACCGTGAAGAGAAACTTTTCAGACCAAAGTGGAGAGCAGACCTGGTCTACAGGTACAGACAGATATTTAGAATGCGTTGCGACAACATGACTGTTTAGAAAAATAGCAATAACAGCTTCCCTCCTCCCAGGTCCTCTGACCTCCTCAGCCATGGGCTTTTGGGCAGATCTGCAGTACAAGTCATGAATTTTCTGCTGTGGGTAAGGCCTCAAATTCAATCAGAAAGCATGACACTATTGCACCAAGAGAAACAACTTGTCTGACAGTTAGGTATTGTAGCATTCAGGGACCAGTGCTATAAAAGACATTTTCTCTCCTAGCAATCTGCAGAGTACCTTCCAGATCTATGAAATATGACCAGCAAAGAGGAAATTTCTCAGGTAATTTAAGATTGATTCTCTATGTTTTGCAGCCAGTATATATTGTCTTCAAAAATTGGGTCTTGTCATATAGTTATGGTATGTAATTAAGAGCAATGGCAGAGGTCATTAGAGATTATTATCATTTGCAAATTGAAAAACTGGCCAAAAGAAAAATAAAAGGAATGTTAAAATATAAATTAACAAATATAAAGTCAATTAAAATCATATATTGATGTAATTTATAAATACTAAACAGAAAAGAATTACAAAAGCAGAAAAAGCAATAGCTTCATGTCAGGTGAAAAAAATTAAGCAGAATTTAAAAACAAATTATTAATAACATAGGCTTGATTTTTAAAAAATATTTATTTATTATGTATATAATATTCTGTCTGTCTGTATGTCTGCAGGCCAGAAGAGGGCACCAGACCTCATTACAGATGGTTGTGAGCCACCATGTGGTTTCCGGGAATTGAACTCAGGACCTTTGGAAGAGCAGGCAATGCTCTTAACCACTAAGCCATCTCTCCAGCCCCCATAGACTTGATTTTTAAATTAGTAAAAGGGGCTGCCATGGTATATGTGTGGAAGTCAGAGAACAACTTATTAGAGGGGGACTCTCCATCTTCCATGTGGGATTGAAATCAGGTAGTATGCTTGCTAGTAAACATATTGACCTGCTGAGGCATCTTACCAGGCCACTAAATTAAAATTTATTTTGAGCCTTTGAGATTTCAAAAGCCCGCACTGCATCAGTTAGCTCTCTTTGTCTCCTGGATTATGTCTCAACATGTATTTCTCAGGTCATGCTGCGGCTCTGTGCCTGCTGCCTGCCATGCTGCCTGCCATGATGATCATGAACTCACTTGCTGGAATAAACTCTTCTCTTGTAAGTATAACTTGGTCATAGTCATGTGGTTTTGTCACAGCTTTAGAAAGTGACTAAGACAGAAGTTGTTCCCCAGACATCAAGATCTATTGCTGTGACCAGCCTGGCCCTGCTGTTATTTGGAGAAATGTGATAAACTTTGGCACTGAAGAATAAGAAGTTGACTGAAAGCTATAAGTGAGGCTTAATGGGCCATTCTAGTAGGGTCTTGGAAGAGCACAGCAGTGAGAGCACCGTGGAGCTTTCAGAATAATATTAACACTGGGCTAGAGAAAATTCTTGAGAATTTTTGGAAAAGACTGTTTTGTTCTTTTTTGTAAGAAATAAATAATAAACTAACTTCAACTCATTGTTAACTATTCTTTAAGTTTGGATTTTCTTTAAACTTAAACAAAGCTTAATATTAATTTTATTTATTATTAAAGTAATTAAATTGTGAATTTTAATATTTAATGTTAAATATCATTCCATCTCAAAAATACTCCCAATTTGGTTATTATGTGTATAATATATGGGTGTAAGTCATAAAATTGTTCATATTGAGAATTGTTGCTTCCTTCTAACAGTTATTTTTGCTATCTGGTTTGTGTTTATGACTCATTAGTATGTCCATGTGGACAGTTCAAGTACAGGCACGTGTGGTAGTCCCATCTGTTTATGGGTCCTCATCCTCAAATCTAGTTTGAGACTGACTTTCTTCCTGCTTGTCCCCGCGTGTGCCAGGCTAATTTAGTAAATGAGTTTGCAGGAATTCCTTCTCACAATCTGAGAGCTGGCACTTAGGATGCATTCTACTCTGTCTAATGTTGTTCAGTTCCTCATCCTTACACGGCAAATGTTTTACACACTGAGCCATCTCCACAGACCTTTGCTAATGATGTAAATTGCCATAGGGTTCTCATTTTCATGCTACTCTTTCTGAATTTAATACTGACAACTAACAGCTTCATTTTAGTACATTTGGCAAAACCAAATGTCCTTTTCTAATGCTTGGAAGATTTTTTTCCTCTTGATTCAACACCAAAATCTTATGCCAAACAAAACTGTGATTTTACAAGATCTAACATCCTTAATTAACTCTAAAAAAAATTCACTTTACCATAGTGATTAGGAAAAGAGTGTCAATGCCAAAAATGTTTTAACTTATAAGAAGGCTTAATTTCAATATTAGTTTGTTCACTTTCCATGTGTGATTTTAGGGACAATATAATCACATTTAACCCCCACCTTTATCATAAAATTAACAACAGTTATTGCTAACTTGTAGTTACAATAGATCTTATTTAACTTTGATGATATATGTCTGATTACTTGTTGATATAATTTATTACTATTTTTACTTTGGAATAAGGGAAATATCTTACATGGAAACAGAATTTTCTTGAAACTTAAATTTATTAAAAATATCTAATATAAGAATTTGGTGCAAATTTTTTTAAGTAGGCATTTTAGAAAGTTTGGAATCGCATGACATTGATACATGGAGCATATGTTTGTCGAACATTATATATTTGAGCTGCTGTGTGTAAAAACCATCCTTTTTAAATTTCTTTAATAAAAGTCAACCCATTTTACTTTTAGAGCTAATGATGGTGATGTTCATTACATGGCCATTTGTTCATTACACTTCTCTATGAGTCACCTAATTTGATTTCTCCCCTGAGCTTTGGAAGCATGTAAAACTGGTGTCCCATTAATCCTATGTATTCTTGCAAGAAATGAAGGTTTAGGAAAGGCAATTATGAGAATTAATGAATATATCAATGGTTTCTTTAACAGAAACCCTTTTTTTAAAAAAAAATATTTAGTTTGTCTACAGTGTTCTGTGCCTGCATGTTTGCCTGGAGGCCAGAAGAGTGAGCCACCATGTGGTTGTGAGCCACCTGCTGGGAACTGAACTCAGGACCTCTGGAAGAACAGCCAGTGCTCTTTAATCTCTGAGTCTTCTCCCCAGCTTCCAATAGGAACCTTCTTTAATACCAAGTTTATTCTGTGAGAACAATATGCTTTTCAGTTCTTTTAAATCTAGGATTTCTCATTGTACTCATTTGTGTCTGAGAATGCAGTGCAGTGAGGACTTCGGTACTTGCCAAGCATGATCAATCAATTGCAGTTAAGAGGACAGTGTGAAAATGACATCCGTGAGTGTGGGAACAGCACTACACTTAATAATGTGTTTTATGGGCAAGTTTCTGGGGAATTTTGTTGTTTTTAAAATAGCAATTGTTAAACTTTTAGTACACTTTCTATAATGATGTAAAGCCAGTGCTCTGAAATTTTCCCATTTCATCCATGAGATGACTTGTCCGGATTGGTTCAGCTTCCACTGGTTTCCATGTGAGCAATGTTGCAGTTCTCGCAGAGTTCAAGTGTTACTCTCAAAGCCTCCCACCACTTAAAACATAATCCAGTGAAGAAAATTTATTTTGGTGATGAAATTACAAGGTAGCACCACTGCAGAATCCTTACTGTGCACTTTTATCTTGACTAACTACTTTACAGAGAAAGCAAACACAGGAAATTTGGACATTTGTGTGCCCCTAGGAGTCTACTAAATGGTTTCCTTTTGCTCCAGATTTAGGATAGACATATGACCAATGTTAAGAAGTCCTTATGTTTGTTTGTTTATTTTTATAATTTGACAGGTTTCACTTTATGCTTAGAAAATTGGTGATGAAAACATATGAAAAATGTACATTGCATGAAAACTTTTATCTGCCAGTGTATATCATTATATTGTACTCAGTGGAACAAAAAAAAGAATAAAATGAGGCAGTCTTCTAATATTTTGCATTCACTGAAAGCCATCACATTTGGAGCATAATAGCTGCACATAATGCATTTGGGAATAACGTAGCTATTTAGTGAGATCTAAAAGCTATTTGCTGATGCGTATTGTCTGTTTAAGTTCTAGTAAAATAAAATGCAAATGCTACCACTATAAATGCTAGCAACTACCACTACTATTCTCAAATAATCTACCTCTGTAATTCATGTTTTATTCAAATACACACACAAATTCCTTCCTAATTCTCTAGATGTGTTGCTTCTAATTTAGAGAAGAATGTCCCTCCTGTGTGAAGAATAGAATCACGTATATTTATTTTTACTTGCCCAGTAAAATACATTTAAAACACACTTTAATTAAACATAATTTTCAACTCTTCACCTGATGTTTGGACTTCATGAGAATTTCTAGATAGACTTCTACCATTCCCTGTGATCACTAACAACTGACCACAGGCAAGATGACAAAAGACAGACAGAAGTATAGTTTTCAAAATTATAGTACATAGTGAAACAGATAATGAAAGATATTTGCATGACATATGATACCCAGGCACATTTACACTCAAGGGTTATATACACAAAGGAAGACTATTGAATCATAGTGGTCTGTTGAGTGTGAGTATTTTTCTTCAGTTGTGAGTGGATGGAAGGCATACTTTGAGAAGAAATACAGATTGGAAAATCGTCAGAGATCAGCTGCCATAAACAGGTTGCCCACACATGCTTAAGCATTGCCGGGGCATAAATGATGAAATGATGATGAATCTTTATTTGTTTGAGGTAGAAACAGATCTACTTCTTAACACCTGTAATACCAGGTCTTGCTATTAGCCACACCTGTTGACAATAATCTTGAGAGAACAGAACATCCTGGGATCTAAATCAAGGTGGTCTGTTGAATGTGAGTATTTTTCTTCAGTTGTGAGTGGATGGAAGGCATACTTTGAGAAGAAATACAGATTGGAAAATCGTCAGAGATCAGCTGCCATAAACAGGTTGCCCACACATGCTTAAGCAACTTTGTTTGAGTTAGAAACAGACAATAATCTTGAAGGAACAGAAGCAAGTTACAACTCTCTCATCTTTAGTCAAGATAGAATGAACCCATACCTATGGGCCCTGTCAGAAAATAAGTGATTAAATGACCTATTCAAGCAACATTTTCTTGCTTTAAGAAAAGCCTAAATACTCCCTCTCCCGAAACCTACTTGCAAAACAAATGCTTTAAGTTTCAGTGTACAGATATACACATGTATGAACAGCATTGATTTTGTTTGTTGACTGAACTACACAAAAAGGAAAAACACAGAAAAGCCTACTTGCAGTAGATACCAAAAATGACACAATATGGTTAAACAAACTTAAACAAGAAAGAGAAAAATATGGATATTGAGAACAAAAGCAAACAAAAAAATTAACAGAAGGTTTGGAAGATAGAAAGATAGCCTGTGCCCATAAACTGGAAGGTCAAATGCTGTAAAACATCCAGCAAAATGATGAGTGGATTTTCGTGGCATTCCTCGGAGAAACAGAAGAGAAAACACCTAAGATTTGAATTGCTACAAAGTCCCTAGATTTCCAAAGCAATCGATGTGAAGAAGAGTGTAGCAGGTGACACCACAAGACTAATCTGAACTCCATTAAAATAATGGTGTAATCAACTAGATTCACACAACCACAGCATTGCACACATAGTTAGAAAGACCTCAGCAAATTGTCCGGACACAAATCTGCACATTATCATCAAGTGATTTTTTAGTTCGTGCCAAAAATACAGTAGAAAAGGACAGCAACTTCCATGTACAGTGTTGAAGAAAATTGCATACTTAACACACAGAAAGTAAAATTAGACCTTTGTATCAGATGGCCTCTATACATGAATTCAAATTTGACCCAAGATGTATATATAAGACCTAAACCTATCAAAGTCCTAAAGGAAATAATATGTCTATAGAAAATTTAGTTACAGTGACATGGGTAATTTTTTTTGATGTGGCCACAGAAGAAAAAGCAAAAACATGCAGAAAACATATAAATGAGACTAAAACATTTATACACAACCAAGAAAATCACCAATAGAATGAAGAGGTAATCTTTGCAGTTCAAAATTGTTTACAAACAATATTTGTGACATGGAGATGGCATCTAAAATATATAAGGAACTCAATAGCATAAAACCAGATTTATAACTGTCCAAGGAGCTAAATAGGCACTTCTCAAAACCTGACACAGTGGTCAACAGGAAGATGGAAATAATGTTTAGCATGACTAGCCATTAGGGAAATGGAAATAAAAGTCACAATAAGCTGTCACCTTGTATCTGCCAGAATGAATGTCATAAAGAAGACAAAATAATAAAGTAAGAAATTAATGATGTTCTAGCAAAATGGCTGTAATGGATACTTCTATAATATCCATGACCTCATTAACAATGGAAAGGTAGCTAGGTTTTCAGTACTAGGCATAAACTTGCTCCTGCTGTGTGTATCTTAAGTCCAGTTAGACAGTTATTGGTTATCGCCAATATCTGAGTACCACGTATGATAACTCTATGCATTTCTTGCTATGCTGGGTTATAGGTTATGAGACAGGATAGGGTGCTTTGGCTGTTTTCTTCTTTTGGTCACTTGAGTAGTATTTTCTGGAATCATGAATGATAGCCTGAGGAAAGAAGTTTTTATATCAGATACAGGTTGAGTCATCTGAGGCCTGTTCCTTTCTGTATAATTTCTTCAACAGTAGAGGCCCACCATAAACCCCTGAGAGCTAACCAAAAGTTATATTGATAAACGATACTGTTTTGGGACTCATATGGACCATAAGTTGACTATGAAAAAATCCTTCCTTGAAAGGGCTGCATAAATATGGTAGGAGCAATGGCAATATCAAAACAAATGTTAACAAAGAACGGGAAATTTTTTATGGGATCCAGACAATAGAGAAATAGAACTACAGGAAGCTAGTAACTCCGGGCAGAAGGATAATTAATGTTTCTCAGGATTTATCTCCTTTTTTGGTTGTCCTATCAGAGTGGTCAACCTTGAAACTCTGTATATACAAACAACAAAAACAGATTCATAGAAATGCATTGAGATATATATGTGTGTGTATGTGTGCACACATATGCATGCATATATGCAAACATACACACATATATTGCACAAATGAAGCTACGCAACAATAACAATCTAAACAAAAAAGGACATCAATTTAAGAGTGGGGTCCATAAGAAGTTTTCAAGAAAAAGTAGCTGGGAGGAGTTGAAGGGAAGAAATGGAGAGGGAAGAGATAAAATACAATTTAAATTAAAAATATAAATGCAAAGTCTTCTTTTAGTTGTTGGTCATTGTTGTCCAGAAGATTTCCCAAATATTACAGGCAACTGCAGAAGTGGAGGTTAAGGCCCTATTGCTGAAGACACCCTGCACTTCAGGTGCAGGGCCTAGAGGTCCCTGAGCTGGAAATGACCTAAATGCCCCCTCTTTGAGGACTAGATTTTATGGTACCAGAATATGCATGTAAGTTTCCAAAGGAAGGAACCAATGATCTTGCCCATCTAGGACACCTATGAACCGCAAAAAAAAAAAAAAAAAAAAAAATGAGCATAGCACAATAACCTTAAAGGTAAGTTGTGACATGCATCACTTGATAATAACTAACAACTCTCTAATGAACTTTAGGTTTTTAATAATATGGAAAACATTCCAGTACTGGAAGCCTACCTAATACTCCAATGCTAGTTATGTCATGGATCTTGGAGGAGAAGCTACGTTCAATCTAAATTATTTTTCTGATACCCACATATAAGAATAAATATAATTTCATCAAGGAAAATTCTTAAAATTAATTAAAGCAAACCACAGCCCATTAAAATGTAGTTGAGGAGCCTAGGTCAAATGGATACATCTACAAAAATACTCTAATACCTAAGGCCCAGGAAACATTGTGAAAGAGACAGTAGAAAGATTGTAAATCAGAGGATCAGAGAGTTTGCTGTGATGTAGTGTTTCCTAATAAAGTAGGAAGATACATGCATGAAGTCTCACTGACATCTAAATATGAGCTGAACAGGGACAAGAGTAGACATGCCGAAATGAATGATGCAAAGACAATGATACAAAGAGCTACAAGTAACTAAGAATTTTAAATGTGGAAAAGTAGTCTTCTGCAGGAAAGAGCTCATTGATCTAAAACTAAATGGTCAGAAATGAAACCAAACCTATATGGAACAATATACAGAATAAATAAATTATATTTAGTGATACATGCAAGTTTATAAATGTATAAACGTAATAGCAACTAATGAAAACAAAAAGACATGAATTTGAAATAAATCACTAGAGGGTATATGGGAGGTTTTGGAGGGATAAATGGAAGGGGGAAATGTTGTAATTATATTATAATCTCATAAATGGAAAAATATTTTAAATAATATTTCTTGGTATTGGAATAGTTAAGGTAAAAGAAAGTGGTATTAAATATTTTATCAATATAAATAGATGATAAAATGATTTATATGAAATATCAGGATGGAACTGAAATCTCTAACATGATATTAAAAATTCTGAATAATCAGATGGAATTTATGCTTGGAAGGGAAGTTAACCATTTTCAACAAACTTTGTTACTATGTAACTTTTCAGAACTTTAAATATATTGATGTGAAATGTAAACAATTTTTCTCAGAAAAAATATTTGCATCAAGAAGTAACTTTTCAATATTTGTATGGTATTTAGTTCAATTTTAGAAAGTAAAGTTATTTTTGATTTTCATAAACAGTTGTAATCATGGTCACATGTGAAATAAGTTATGAAGAAATATACAAATTAAAAATTCTGGATCATTAAAAATGGATGTCTTAGTCAATTAGAAACATGCTAAACAAAGAAAAAGAAAGCACAAAAGGCATAAGTGTTTATAAGGTTGTGGAGAATATGGAACCCTTGTACCTTTTTGGCAGGGATGTCATTTATTAAAGGCATTAGGGGAAAGAGAATGAATATTCTTCAAAATTTAAACAATGAAGAGTAGAGATGTTACTCTCTTAGAGTGCTTGTCTTGTGTACATGAAATTCTATTTTCTTTAAATTTATTAGATTTTTTAACAAAATACCAATCCAAGTTCCCACTCCTTCATTGCTTTGTGGAAGGTTCAAGGCCTTCCCTACTATATCTAGGCTGAGCAAGGTAGATATCCAAAGAGAATAGGATCCCAAAAAGCCAGTATATGCAGTAGGGATAAATCCTGGTGCCAATGCCAGTGGCCCCTCAGTCTGCCCCAGCCATGCAACTGTCACCACAGACAGTTGAGACTAGTTTTAGAGGGACTAGTAAGTGCTATGCTTGTTCCATACCAGTCTGGCTGGAGTTGGTGAGCTCCTGTTAGCTCAGATAAACTGTTTCAGTGGATGAGCCCTTCATGGTCTTGGCCTCTTTGCTCATATTCTCATTCCTTCCACTCTTCAACTGGACTTTGGGAGCTCAGTTCATTGCTCCGATGTGGGTCTATGGCTCTGTTTCCATCAGTTGCTGGATGAAAGTTCTATGGTGATATTTAAAGTATTCATCAGTTTGACTACAGGGCAAGTCAAGGTTGGGTCCCCTCTCCTCTATTGCGTAGGGTCTTAGGCGGGGCCATCCTTTTGGATTCCTGGGAATTTCTCTAGAGCCTGGTTCTGGTTAACCCCATAATGGCTCCCTCAATCAAGATATCTCTTTCCTTGCTCTCATCTCTGTCCTTCCTTCATCTCGACTATCCCATTCCCTGAAGTTCTCCTCTACCCTCCCCTTCTATCCTCCCATCTTCTCCACTCCCCTGCTCCCAATTTTGTCAGGCCATCTTGTCTGTTTCTAATTTCCAGGTGGGGCTATACATGCTTTTGTTAGGGTTCAACATGCACTTAGCTTCTCTAGGATCATAAACTATAACCTCAATGTCCTTTGTTTATAGCTAGTATCCACTTATGAGTGAGCACATACCATATTCATCTTTTGGGTCTGGGTTACCTCACTCAGAATAGTGTTTTCTTATTCCATCCAGTTGCATGCAGAATTCAAGATGTCATTGTTTTTTTTCTCCTGCTAAGTAGTACTCTAATGTATAAATAAATGTACCACATTTTCTTTATCCATTTTTTGGTTTAGGAGCATGTAGCTTGTTTCCAGGTTCTGGCTATTACAAATAATATTGCTATGAATATAGCTGAACAAATGCTTTTGTAGTATTTTTGAGAATCTTTTGGGTATACGTTCAAGAGTGCTATTGCTGGATTCTGAGGTAGGTTGATTCCCAATTTTCTAAGAAATTGCCATACTGATTTCCAAAGTGGTTGTATAAGTTTGCATTCCCACCAGCAATGGATGAGTGTTCCCCTTACTCCACATTCTCTCCAGCATAAGCTATCATTAGTGTTTTTGATCTCAGCCATTCTGTAAGGTGTAAGATGGTATCTAAAAATTGTTTTGATTTGCATTTCCCTCATGTCCAAGGAAGCTGAACATTTCCTTAAGTATGTTTTGGCCATTTGAGATTCTTCTGTTGAGAATTCTCTGTTTAGTTCCCTACCTCATTTTTTAATTGGGTTATTTAGAATTTTAATGTCTAATTTCTTGAGTTCTTTATATATTTTGGAGATCAGTCCTTTGTCTGATGTGGGGTTGGTTAAGATCCTTTCCCATTCAGTAGGCTGCCTTTTTGTCTTATTGACTTTGTCCTTTGCCTTACAGAAGCTTCTCAGTTTCAGGAGGTCCCATTATTTATTGTTGCTTTTAGTGTCTGTGCTACTGGGGCTATATTTAGGAAGGGGTCTCCTGTGCCCATGCATTGAAGACTACTTCCCACTTTCTCTTCTATCAAGATCAGAGTGGTCAGATTTAATTTGAGGTCTTTAAACTTGACTTTGGTACATAATGATAGATATGGATTTATTTTCATTCTTCTACATGTTGTCATCCAGTTATGCCAGCACCATTTGTTGAAGATGCTTTCTTTTTTCCATTGCATAATTTTAGCTTTTTTTTTGTCAAAAATCAGGTGTTCATAGGTCTGTCGATTAATATTCGCGTCTTCAATTTGATTCCATTGGTCAACCTCTCTGTTTTTATGCCAATACCAAGTTGTTTTCATTACAGTAGCTGTATAATAGAGCTTGATGTCAGGGATGGTAATGCCTCCGGCAGTTCCTTTGTTGTACAGGATTGTTTTGGCTATTCTGGGTTTCTTGTTTTTCCATGTGAATTTGAGTAGAGTTCTTTCAAGGTCTGTGAAGAATTGTGTTGGGATTTTGATGGGGATTGCATTGAATCTATAGATTGCTCTTGGTATGAATTCCATTTCGACTATGTTGATCCTACTTATTCAAGGGTATGGGAGATCTTTCCATTTTCTGATATCTTCTTCAATTTCTTTCTTCTAAGACTTATAGTTCTTGTCAAATAGGTCTTTCACTTACTTGGTTAGTGTTACTCCAAGATATTTTATGTTATTTGTGGCTATTGTAAAAGGTGATGTTTCTCTGATTTCCCCCTCAGCTTCTTTATCCTTTGTGTATAGGAGGGCTACTGATTTTTTTGTGTTGATCTTTTAGCCTGCCACATCACTGAGGTTTTGTTAGCTGTAAGAGTTTTCTGGTAGAGTTTTTGGGATCACTTATATACACTATCATATCATCAGTAAATAATGAAAGTTTGACTTCTTCCTTTCCAATTTGAATCCCCTTGATCTTCTTATCTTGTCTTATCACTATTGCTAAAACTTCACAAACTATGTTGAAGAGATATGGAGAGAGTGAACAGCCTTTTCTTGTTCCTGATTTTAGTGGAACTGCTTTGAGTTTTCTCCATTTAACTTGATGTTGGCTGTCAGCTTGCTCTTTATTGCTTTTATTATATCTAGATATTTTCCTTGTATCACTGATCTCTCTAAGACCTTTATTTATCATGAAGGGGTGTTGAATTTTGCAAATGCTTTTTCAGTATCTAAGGAAATGATCATATGGTTTTGTCTTTCAGTTTATTTATATGATAGATTATATAACAGAACTAACTGATATCATGAATCAAATTGACTTAACAGACATTCCACACAAACATAAAATAATATGCCTTCTTCTCAGCAGCTCATAGAACCTTCTTTAAAATTGATCACATATTTGGTAACAAAGCAAACCTCTACAGATACAAAAAAACTGGAATATCCCCTGTGTCTTATCAGATCACCATGGATTAAAGTTAGAATTTAACAACAATACTACTCTCAAAAGCATAGAAACTCTTGGAAATTGAACAGTGAACTACTGAACCACCCCAGGTCAAGGAAGAAATAATGAAAGATATTAAAGACTTCCTTGACCTCAATGAAAATGAAGGCCCAACATATCCAAACCTATGGGATACTATGAAAGCAGTGCTAAGAGGAAAGTTCATAGCACTAAATGCCCACATAAAGGAAACAGAGAAAACTCACATTAGTGACTGAACAGCACACCTGAGAGCTCTAGAACAAAACAAGCAAACTCACAAAGGAGGAGTAGAAGACAGGAAATAATCAAATTGAGGGCTGAAATCAACAAATAGAAACAAAGAAAACAATACGAAGAATTAATGAAACAAGGAGCTTGTTCTGTAAGAAAATCAACAAGATAGACAAACCTTATCCAAACTAATCAAAAGGCAGAGAGAGAACATCCAAATTAATAAACTCAGAAATGAAAAGGGAGATATAACAACAGACACCGAGGAAATTCAGAGAATCATTAGGTCTTACTACAAAAACATGTACTCCACAGAATTGAAAAATGTAAAAGAAATGGACAAATTTTTAGATAGATACCATATATAAAAATTAAATCAAGACCAGTTGAACAATTTAAATAGACCTATAAACTGAAAGGAAATAGAAGCTGTCATCAAAAACCTCCCAACCAAAAAAAGCCCAGGGCTGGATGGGTTTAGTGCAGACTTCTACCAGAACTTCCAAGAAGAGCTAATATCTATACTCCTCAAAGTGTTCCACATAATAGAAGCAGAATGGACATTGCCAAACTCTTTATGAGGCTATAGTTACTCTGATACCAAAACCACATGAAGACTCAACCAAGAAAAAGAATTATTATCACTCATGAACATGGATGCAAAAATAGTAAAATACTGGCAAACCAAATCCAAGAACACATCAAAAAAATCATCCAGCATGATCAAGTTGGCTTCATTCCAGAGATGCAGGGCTGGTTCAACATATAAAATTCTATTTTTAGACTCTTGTATGTATCCATAAAAATGTAAGAAAAATGGCAAGAGAAATTGGAATTGTCTTATTATTCAATGTTCTTACTAGACATATATGGAAAGTAAAGAAAATAACTGTGTCAAGAAGCATTATAAACTCTGTGTTCACTATACTAGTATTCATAGACAAAAAGTAGAAATTACCTGTATCTATATAATGCTGAAAGCTATTTACAAATGTCTATGTAATGCATATGCATAATGGAACACTACTGAATTAGAAAAGCATATAAAATATTCTCAATTTTAAAGATTAGTTTGCTAAGTGAAATAAGGCAGGCACATGGAGGAAGGGACTGAAAGATCTGTCAGTTATTTGTGGAATATAAAATGATTGATATGGGGCCTGTAACATGCTCTAATAGAAAAGGTATTTGCTTCCAAGCCAGAGAAACTGAATTCAATTCTTGTGACTCACATGGTACAAAGAGAGAATTGACTTCACAAGTTATGTTCTAATGTCTCCACAATTGCTGTAGCATTTATACAACCATGTCCCAATACTCCCCCAAATAAGCAAATGTAAAACAAAGTTTGGTTTTATTGGATACAGTAGAATAGTGGTTAAAGGAGCCTGGAGATAGATGTGTTATTTGAGGTAATGTTTTTCAAACATTTTTAAAAAATTCTGTTAGTAGAAATAGTTTTCAAGAAATCTATTACACAAATGATAACTTTCATTAATAACTATGTATTTATTGACAATGAGTATGCAAAGTGATGCAACCACTATGAGGATCAGTGTGGCATTTCCTCAAAAACCTGGGAAAGGGTCAACCATACAACCCAGTTATACCACTCCTGGGCATAAACTGAAAGGATTCTATACCCTAGCACAGAGATACTTGCACATCTATGTTCACTGGGAACATCCCTATTGCCCACCAATTTATGATTGGATAATAGAAAAGTGCTATAAAACACAATAACCATTGATTCAGCTGTAAATAAAAGAATATTAAGATGTCTTCAGGTAATTTGATGAAATTGGAAAAAAAAGTCACACTGAGTCAGGTAACGAAGAGCCAGAAAGACTAATGTTACATGTGTACATATGAGCTTTTAATTTTATATTTGTGCATGTTAATAAGAGTACCTAAAGAAGATAGGAAATTAAAACATAACCACCGGGAGCTGGAGAGATCTCTTAAGGGAGGGGAATAGTATAAAGGAGATTAATGAGGAAAAATGCCTTTATTCATTCTTAACATGTAGAGTATATAAAGATTTTTAAATTTTCATATCAGAAAAAATGATGAGTGTGTGAAATATTGTGAAACCTGGTTGAAATTTTTCATAAACAACATACAATTCAAAACATCCTGAAGTGTTTTATTATGAATTTATATTCATATATTTAAATTTTTGAAAATCTATTTGTTCTTAACAAGTATAGGAAGCAAACAGCAAGAATACATTACAAAATATATAACTGACAAAAGACCATTGCCATGAGCTGAATGCAAAAGGATAGAAAAGTCTATAGTTCAACAAGAAAAAATAGCAAGCAATGCAGTCAAATCACATACAAAAGTCTTACAAATACTCCTTTCTAGAGATAAAACACAGATTATCAATAACACAAGGATGATGTCGGCATCAATAACATTGGCATATGATTTTCTCAATGAATTATTTTTAAGAGCATCTGTTTTGGAAAAATTATGAAATATAAAAATGCCAGGTGGTCCCAAAATTATAAAGCTGGCATTATATTTTATGGCGAATGTATCTCCCACGATGTAGCATAGCAAGCTCATTCTATGTTTCTGGCTTAAGAAACACCTGCATATATTAAAAATGAATGAATAATCAATAAGACAATATATTATTTATGTATTTGATACTTATACGTATTTGTTATAAGACATTGTATTTTATATTAGTATCAAATATTTCTTAAATATATATAATATTATTTGTTTTCCAGATTTAAAAAACATCTATTCTCATCTCATACAGCGCATCCGAACAATCACCTCCCCTCCTTCTCCTCCCAGTTCACTGCTTTATTTCCCTCCCAGTGTTATCAATTGAACACCATGGTATAACAAGATACCTTAAGACTGGTCATAAACCCTCATAAGAAGGTTGGGAAAGGCAACCCAGTAGGAGGAAAAATGTTCTATGACCAGACAAAAGAGTCAGAGACACCCCTCCTGACTCCCTTTGTTTGAAGTCCAACAAAAACTGCAAGCTAAACCACCACCGAGTGTATGCAGAGCACCTAGAGCAGATGCATGCAAGCTACATGGCTGCTGCTTCCGTCTCTGTGAGCTTCTATTGTCCTGCTTAGTTGATTTTGTAGGCTGTGTTCTTCTGGTGTCCTCAACCCTTCTGGTTTCTATCATCCTTCCTCTCTCTCTTCTGTGTGGTTCCCTGAGCTCTGCTTAATGTTTGGCTATGAATCTCCATATCTGTTCCTGTCAGCTGCTGGAGGAAGCCCCACCAATGATGACTGGGCTAGGCCCCAATCCGACCAGTATAGCAGAATATCATTAGGAATCATTTCAGTACCTTTTAGGTCTCTGAGACATCCAACTCGGATCTTGGTCATCTAGGCAGTGTTGGGCATGGGCTCCATCTTGTGGCGTGGGCATCTATGTCAAACTACTGCAAAATTAAAAATATATATACAACTCAACTATTAATGTTTCTGTACCAACTGAGGTTGGTAACTTGTCTTCAGATTTGTTTGGACTTCAGTATATCATTTGCAATGCCTAGTTCTTTAAACCATCAACTCTTAATTATGATGTATGAAATGTGCATATTAATGCCTGTGGCATTTCCACAGGTGTGCTCTGTGCACTGATCACAGTCTGTTTTCTTTTCAATCCAGAGTTGATCATGATCATATCATCAGCCATGGTGACTCTTTCTACATTCTAGCGATCACTAGTCACTATTTAGATAGATGCCTTTAAATTTCCATGTATAAGAGAATACATGAATGTTGAAAGGATGAAGCAAGGGATATGGAAAGGGGATGTGGGAGAGTCAGGAATAGTGACACCAGAATTCTTTACATAAATGTGTGAAATTTTCAAGGAACAGATTTAATTAATTAATAAAGCAACAATGAATCATTCCTTTTTGTAGTGCAGCAATGTCATAACTACTGTAAGTTGTCCTGGAAGTTTATTCAATGCTATATTATTATGTTTTAATATATGCTATCTTATAGATACACACATAACACATATATGCTATTTATATAAATACAATGCTTAGAGGAACTGCTATTTAATATTTTCCCTATACCATCAAATAGTCAATATTAAATCAACAGATTGATAGTACAGGGAACATGAACTTTGGATAATACATTCTAGAAAGCACATTGATTTACAGGAAATATACATCATCTTATGCCTTTCTAGGAAGATGTTGAACATCCTCAGTTTTTATCTGATTACCACAATAACCCACTGACTGACCGTAAGACCAAAGCCTCTGATATAATTCTCAGGACAGGTGCACTCACTTTCCTTATCCATAATATTGCTTTCCCAATAAAATAAAATTGCTTAGCAGAATGCTTAAGCAAAATGAATATCATTTTATTATTTTGCCATTAACTGGTCATAATAGCCTATTGTAGTCAATTTCTACCACCTTCCTCCTATAAATGCCCACTGCAGTTCACAATTTACTCTGGTTCTGTCCCATTTGCCAAGTACTTTTTCCTGAACTGCTAAGTGTTTGGTTTCTCATCTCTAAATACAGTCTTTCTCTGAATCTGAGATCATTGGCTTTGTTCTTCAAGTTTAACCTTCCTTCAGCATGTAACTATATTTTTATAGAAGATTCAAAACATTTTAGGTAAAGGACATTGAAGTAATTCCTAACATTCAAAACAATGATTCAGAGAGTCCATTCTATAGCTAGCTATTCCTGTGACTTTCAATCCCTTCCTGGTTTTCTCTTAGGTTACAATAGAGTAAAACATTACATCCATATCTCAGTCACAAAATACAATGAATATATATATATATATGTATACATATATATGTGTGTGTGTGTGTGTTTTCTTACTTTGCACAAAGAAAACAACTTTACTGCAGAGAGGGAGAGTCTTGGAAATATTGGAGCAAAAGTTAAAGTAGAAGAAAGGCATAGCATGGAGTGTGAAATGCAGGATTTGAAATGGCCATCCAGATTGGTACAAAGTGTCACCTTAGACAATTGTTATATCTCATAAATGCACTTTGTAGAAATCTAAAGATGTTATTTCAGTCACACTTCCAGTGTCTGATAAATACCACAGATAATGTATATAATAAGTATTTGATAGTTATTAGTGCATACATGATGAAGGCTTATTTGTTACAGGTGTTAATTGTTCCTATTGGACCTACCAGAAGCTACAGTAAACATAATTTGCCTTCAAATATCATTAAACCAAATACTGGATCTTAATCAAACAGATAGAGATCTTGATTAAAATATATAACACCAAATTTTATTTTATATTATACACAATTTAATTATGGGCTTACTTAAATGTTTAAAAAATAATTTCCTCACCACAATTTTCAACCTTGTCTTTATGCAGCGTGAACATTTAATTCACCTAGAGAAGATTTTTACAAAACTTTACAACTAAAGGGATAAGAAAGCATGACATATATTCCAGAATTAAGCACTGATTAGCAAGAAAAGTGGAATATACAGATAAAAATGTCAGATGTTGAATTTCTCTGCTATTTCATTATTGTTGATTGTAGTAAACATTATAAATCTCAAGTTTACTGGGCATAATGTCATGCAATTTGTCAAATCCAGTTTAGTGAAAATGAGGTTCATTGCTTACACAGTCACTTTGTTAATTCAGTTGGCATATATTCTACTGCTGCTGCATAAATCCTCAACTAGACACTACAGTATACATTTTAAATTGCTGGCCATCAGTTTAGACAAAAACATGCATTCACTAAAACTCTGTTGTATTTAAGCTAATTATTGTCAACAAATTTTTGAATAGTTTTCTTTTAAGTTTTGATTTAAATTAAAATAAGAATAAAGCATGTGTCCTCAATAATCTTAATTTTATTTATATATTATTCATAAACATTATATTTGAAAAAATTCAATATTCCAAGTAAGTACTGGTTTTAAAGTTTGACTTTTTTGGTTCTGAAGGTATTTATTTATGCACTAGGCTTTTCTTATTTTTATTGTTATCATTATAATAACATACTCTCCATTGACTTATTATACCTAGAGATTAATGCAATACTTATCAGAGAAGTTTCTATTTGCACTAGGTAGTGCTTAGCACATTGGCCCACAACTTGTCAAGGCACAGAGAATAAGGAACTGTAATGCTCAACCCTAAATTGAACCTTTGTATTGCATTTACTTATCCCAAGGTGCAGGAGTCATTGTGAAAGATGGGATGGAAAGAGGTGGTGGATGACCACAAGGAAACAGTGCTGGTGCTCCAAAATCTCTCACCTTGTGGGAGTTGAGGTTTTCTATGCTTAGGATACTGTCCAGAGTCTCAGCTAAGTTCCTGTTGCCTGAAAAATATAGGATCCTCAACTCAAGCACCATATCTTCCTGCATGCCAACATGCTCCTAGCCATGGATAATAATGGACTGAACCTCTGAAACTGTAGCCAACACCTTAATTACATGTTTTCTTTTATGAGAGTTGCTGTGATAATGATGTCTCATCAAAGCAATTAAAAACCCTAACTAAGACAGGTGGTAAAATACAGAGGATCAGGCAATTTGTTGTGTGCTTGTGTCTTATAATAATGTCAGAACCTCACCAAAATAGCTGCCTAAACTTGATCTGAAGGACAACACCAACAAACATGTGAAAATGGAAAAGCCCATTAGTCCTCAGCCCTACACAGTGAAGTACAGGCAAGTAAGGAATGATGGGGGTGGGAGAAATAGTCTTCCCCAGAGAAGAGCACATAGCTGGTTATCCAATACCAAACTGCCAACCCCCGCAAAATATACATGTAATTAACATTAGAACATGGGATGCTTATATTTAGGTACATTTTACACACACACACAATTATTTAAAAAAAAATCCATGATTTTGAAAGAGAACAAAGATGGCTTAGGGGTTTATGGGTGGTTTGGTGGGAAGAAATGGAAGTAAAATATTGAATTATAATCTCAAAAACAAAAAAAGAAATGGAGATCGCCTACTCCCATATTTGTGTCACTATTAGTAGAGGCCTAAAAGTGTGAGCCTATTTCACCTTGTCTGAAGTTCAGTGATGTGGGATTCCCTTCTGTACGGTGTGAATATGTTTTATTGCCATTGGTTAATAAAAAGGCTGCTTTGGCCAATGGCTTAGCAGAGTAAAGTCAGGAAGAAAATCTGAACAAAGATCTGTAGAGAGATTAGGCAGAATCAAGCAAACTCCAGCCAAGGGAACAAGACATGTAGAAAATGAGGTAACTCCCTGGCCATGTGGAAATACATAGACTAATAGAAATGGGTTAATTTAAGATGTAAGAACTAGTTAGGAATATGGCTGAATCATTGGCCATACAATGTTATAATTAATATAGTTTCTGTGTGATTATTTGGTTCTGGGCAGCTGGGAAACATAAGCTCAGTCTCTGTTTACAGGTCAGAGAGTTTGAGGTTGCTCAGCATTGTTAACAACAACTGTGGCTACACACCCTTTCCTAGGGTGTGAATACTTGGTGCTCTGGACATTAACATGGCTCATACTGGTGGATCCATTCCACACACAGCCAAAGGTCAAAGAATTCAAGCAAACTTCTGATCCTTCTCTTCAATTAGAAGATTTGACCTAGAGAATGGCTGCCTTCAGGACACTTGGTCTAGGGTGGGTTCATTGCCTAAACAACTGAATGTTATACTCAAGAAGTAATGGCTTGATGTGTCAATGTATTGAAGCAAGTAACTGTTCTAGTTGTCCTTTGTGTCATGGTAAAACAGTGGTTTGCCTTCTTCCTCCCTTCTATTGGCTATAAAAGTGCATGAAAAATTAAACATGGGTAAACTCAGAACTCAGAATTTAGAACTTAGTATGTAGCAGGCACTGAGTTGCTCTCCTGATACTATCCTATGTCTCTGTTATTCTTTCTTATCTCAGTCCCTCCTACCCAACACTTCTAATCTTCACGCTCTACCCTGGAACATGTAAACCTGCCACAGCTAGGATTGTGGCAGAAGTCACCCTAAAAAGGTAGCTTATGACATATGGCAGCCCAATGTGATACAGCTCCCAACAACTATTTAATGCTATTTGCCCCACTGGCTAATGCTCATGGTCCTGGAAGGCCCTCTGCATAGTATGGTAGATGAAAAGTAATGATCAATCATACCTAGCTTCAAACCCCAAAAGTCACAAAATGTCAAACCTGCAATATGTTCCTTCATAATTTGTAACTTCTGCTATAATAATATTTTCTCAAACTATCTCTTGGCCAATAGACACTGACCTTTTGCTGGGTCTTGAAACCAAGTTAATAACATGCCTTGAGATCACTTAAACCCATACTTAACCTGTTAAGCCTGTACTTAACCTGTTATCCTACTGAATATTTAAATTCTTTAAGTTTAACCTGTGGTTTCTTTTACAAACAACTTTTAAACCCTAAGCTAAAAATGCATAGATGTGTGTGTGTGTGTGTGTGTGTGTGTGTGTGTGTGTGTGTGTGTTTCAAGACAGGGTTTCTCTATGTTACAGCCCTGGATGTCCTCGGAACTTGCTTTGTATACTAGGCTGGTCTTGAACTCAGAGATCAACCTGCCTCTGCCTCCTACATGTTGTCTGGCTCATATTTAATGATAAGTTATGTACTCTTTCATAACTTTGATCCAAAATAATATATGTTCATATGTGCATACTGTAGGAAACATTTGCTGAAAGCAGACAACAGATAGAACACAACTTTAAACAACAAATACCTCCTACCCATAGAAAGCAGCATATGGTTATAGGTTGGGGGCACCTCTTTTGGGGGATTGAATGTTGTTCTGGGCCCCTTGGGTTAGTAAAGGAACTTCCTTTGCCAAATAAAAACTTTGCTAAAGATTTCTACAAAGAATTTCTCACCTCTTTTCCATACCAAATTTTCTATGGTGTTCAATAATAAAGCCCTTTGTTAGTAACAGGCACAGATTCAGACTACCACATAAGTTCATATAAATAGTCAGTATAGAGAAGAGGAAGCTTTCTCTCTGTGTGGTGATATCTGTTCTCATCTAGCGTAGCAAGATAAATAGGTAATTCAGAATGTCTATATCTCCAGGTAATTTTCGTTAGCCTATATGGTGTTAGTTACAAGTTACATTTTAGTATTAATTAGTAGTGATGGAATTTGTAATGTTCTGTATTGGGTGCTTTCACATAAACTTAAAATCTATCACTACATTCAGAACACATAGATATGAATTAAATTTTGTAGAGGCTATTTGTAAAGCACAGCAGTGTCCTTAGCTTTGGATATTAAATTTTAACATGTGAAGAAATAATTTTGACCTTGGTGATTAATACAGGCTCTCATGAAAGATGAGCTACATCTGTATTGAATTTTTACTATTGTGACTTCAGCAAATTTCTACACTTCAAGTGATGATCCCTTCAAATTGCCAGTATGTTGAGACATAAATGCTTATGATGCACCTGATCATTCCAGAGCTTCCTCCTAAACCATAAAATAAAGACATGAAGACCTTACCTACTTTATGGAAAAGCAATTGCACTTAAACTCAGGAAATCCACCTTTGTAAAGTACTGATTGTGCTTGTGTCTAGTATATACAAACCAGGTTCTGCTGATTTAGTAAATTCATGACGTTCTGCAAGGACCACAGTTCAGCAGAGTGATGCTCAGGCCAGGAGGAAGTACTTTTAGGTCTTATAAATGTGTTACTAAGAAGGTCAGGAAGTAAAATCACAGGTTTGTAGATTTGAGCAAAGTACCAACTCTGAAGTAAATGACTAACTGATTTCACCTTAGGTAGAGGCTACAATGGTTTAACTTGAACAATTTACAATTCCCCTTGATCTTCAATGCTGAAGCCATGGTTTATTATTTGTTTTTGTTTTGTGTGTTTTTGTTTCTTTGAGAGAAAGGTGGTAGCCCGAGTTTTAGGCATTTGTGAACATGACAACATTTATTATTTTAAACTAAGAGTTGAATTATTTATCTAAGATTCTGTAGTTGACATTAAGATTCAAATCCTTTTTTCATTGACCAAGCTGCCAGTATTAGTTCAAGTGCCCCAGAGTCCACTTTATACTTAAGGCCAAAGAAAATTCATGAAACTTATCCTCAGGACTAAAAAACATAAAATTTTAAAGGAGTAATTTAGTTGTGGAGATATTGAGGTTAAGAATTTTAGCACCTCTTCTAATATATCTGTGGATGTAGAACATTGATGAAGAGCTTGGAGCCACAAAGAACAAGCAAATTCAGTGGTTTGGCTTGATGCAATTGGTGCAATTACAGAAGAATTTTCACTTAATGTGATTTTAAAGAAAAACGTGAACATAGAATACTTTTGGCAGATTCAGAATGTATTAATTTAAGAATAAGTACAAAGGGAATATCTGAGTTATGTCAAAAAATGTAAGTGTTGAGATGCAGAAAATGTAGATACTACATATTGTTTTAGAGCTGGGAATTAAACCGATTAAGAATTAGGCTATCTTGCTGATCCCTCAATGGAACAAACAGTGAAGGCAAGAACAGAAAAATCGGTAAGAAAAGAACAAGCACTAAGATGCTCTTGATAGAAGACTTGCTTTTCCTGAGATATTTTTCAGAGGTAGGTGTTTAAAGTCATGGTCTCTTGAGGCCCAGGCTGACCCTAACCTTCTTATTCTGCTGTCTCCATACCCTGAATGCTGATATTGCAGGCACATACCACCATGTCAGGATCTCTAAGATTTTACTTGAGAAACTAAAGAAACTAAAGCAGAAGTTCAGTTCCAAACAACTCTGAGGAGAATTTTTTAGTTGAGAAAAAAAAATTGGAGGAAGGTCAGGACATTTCTTAAAAAAGTATTTCCTAGGAACAATTTGGTGACTTTAGTCATTGTAGCATGAACTAGTTATCTGTGTTTTGTTTTACAGAGAAGGAAATTGGAAGACATTGTATGACTTGATGGAATAAAACTGTGGTTATAAAAAAAGGAAAAAAGGCAAGAGTAAAGAAGAAACATGGGTTTCTTTGGTCCCTCCTCCTTTCAACTGTAACAGCTAATCAATGTCTCAATTTTAGGGTTTCAGAGTTTCCTATAACTCTTTCAGTTATAACTGAAAGTTTCCTATAACTCTTTCAGTTTCCTATAACTCTTTCCTACCATTAGTTATGAAAGACTAGTTATGATCACAAAACTAGTTAGGTCATAAAATAGCTTCCTAACAAACAAAACATGTAGACTATACTTAAGATACTCAGTAAAATTCTTTTTTTAAAAATCGTTTTTAAAATATTTATTTATTTATTATGTATATAGTATTCTGTCTGTGTGTATGCCTGCAGGCCAGAAGAGGGCACCAGAACCATTACAGATGGTTGTGAGCCACCATGTGGTTGCTGAGAATTGAACTCAGGACCTTGGGAAGAGCAGTCAATGCTCTTAACCTCTGAGCCATCTCTCCAGCCCCCTCAGTAAAATTCTTAAAATAGAATTTCAGGTCATAAAACAGTACAATGAATCTAGATGTAAATAAGTATTAATGCACTGAGTGTATCAGGTGTGTCCAACCTTTGTGATAGGATGTAATCACATGAAAGTTCATACTTAGAGTCTCACAATCAGGTGGCATACATACAAAAATATTGGAAGAATATCACATAGTGTTTATTCTAGTTAACATTTTCAGCTTGACAAGGCCCAGAATCACCTAAAAGTGTCTCAGTTTAGTATTTGTCTCCATCAAGTTGGCCTGTGGGCAGTCTATAAAAGACTGTCTTGATTGTTAATCAAGGGAGAAGGGTTTAGTCCACTGCTAGGCATGTGATCCTGTGCTGCTAAACAGTTGGCTAAGCATGGCTGTTTACAATACAGAAAGCATCACAACAATTGCATTCCTCTATAGTTGTTCCTTCTAGATCATACTTAGGTTCTGGCTTTGACTTTTCCCAATGATAGATCATGACTTGAAAGTATGAGCAAAATAAATCCTTGCTTTTTCTAAGTTGTTTTGGCAAGAGTATTTTCGCACAGTGAAATAAAGGAAGCTGAAACGATTTGTAAAGAATTTTGCAGTTCTATGTTGGAATTCATTCACAGCTATGTTGGAGCACACATGACCTGCCTGTCATGGGGCAAATGAACCTGCAAGATAAATTATCGCCATGACCTATGCAGATTAGAGAGTGACCTAATGAGGGCACAGTGGATTGAACACACAACAGACAGACAGAAAAGCTGAAATCTGGTTGAAATTGTGCAGAGACACACCAGCAGCAGCTCCAAAAGTCATTGTGATTCTTTTACCCATATAACTTAAGATGGGTTTATTGTATACTGCTGGAAAAGGAGGCAGGCTTACCTAATCTCGATAGCCATTACTGTAGGGGAACAGTCTTGGGCTATAAACGTGGAGGAGGAAGCTGTAGTCGACACTTTTCTGAACTCAACACCAGCAGTACATGACTAGGGAAAGCCTGGCTCAGGGAAGGCCTTGGCGTTCCCGTGGATATGAGACATTGGTGTCCTTGACGGAGTTTTTCTCCTGACCACAACACATGTTCACTCGGTATTTTATAATCCTTCATACACTGTCTCCAACATTCACTTTTGAATTAATTATTTCACCCATATTTAAACAATATAATTGTATTAATATTGATGAACATTAAAAGATAATAGCAATTCCAGCGAAAACTTTAGGTCTAGCCGTTTATTGCAAATAAAACCTTGTTAAGCATAATCACAGGGTATATCAAAATTGTATGACTATCATTTGAAGAATATTAGGAAAGAAAAATATAAGTAGTTAACTTATAAAAGTGAGACTTCTTTCTGTGTGGAAACTTATGGGTCAGGTGACAGAAAATAAATGGAGAACAGTTATTTCTATGTATCTGTGATAAATAATATCAAGACTTTATATTTTAGGTTTCATATGTATCAACTATGAGACAAAATGCATACAGTATCTTCAATTATCTTACAACTTGCCTGATAGTATTTGTCAAATATCATAGTCTAATAACTATCACATAATTTCAAGGCTCCAAAACTTTTATGAGTATTTGAGTAGTATGTTATTCTAAAATAAGTAGTATTTTGTTCATTCTTAAACTTTCATATTATAAGTGATTTTCAAAATTACCCATTACACATATCGCTGGTAAATGGACAGGGGCATTTTGGCACAATTATTTACTTGATTAATTGTTCACAGATTAGCAGAGCAGCAGGTATGTGATCTTATGCTAAAAACTACGAACTCTAACCATCTGCCCTGGATCTGTTTCTAAGGAAACTGCCCATGTGCCCAGAAATGATCAATTCTGGATTGTACTGAAGGTCGTCTGAGAATAATATGGGATAATAGTCTCTTAGGAAACTTTCAGGGTCATCTATTTCAATCCTTGAGGTCACTTCATAAATTACCCAAGCATAATGAATGTTCAGAGTCTAAGAGAACTGTCTAGGAAACAGCATGATCACATTCCCAGGAGGTGGACTCTCTCCTACCATCTAGATACAACCATTGGACTGCAATTTACATTAGCTTATCTTTCTTTCTTTTTTCCTTTTTTCTTTCTTTCTCTCTTTCTTTTGAGTTAATGCATTATGAAACACAGGTCCTTGTAATAAATTATGTAGTTTGGTTTGGGACTCTGAATACTTGGCTCAAACTTTTTTCCTAATACTCAATTATAGTGCTGAAGTGAGAACCCACAAAGTCTGCTAAATAATTTATTAAGGGGTGCAATGAAGAAACAGACTCACAAATACAGAACAAGACAGATGCCGCTGCTGTTTCAGCTGCCATTGTCCTGCTATTCTGCCAAAGGGCAATGAGGGCCAACTGCAAGGCTTGCTCCTGCTCCAACCACCCAAGAGAGAGTTTGTCCTCTTCTCAGTTTTATTCAGTCACATATCCAGAGAAAAGCACACCCATAGGGCTAGTCATCTCAAATATCATTGGCCAAAATGGATTGAATTGCTATAATATGTCTCCATTTTCTTGTCTAACTAAGAATGTTCTAATCCTAACATAAAACTATATACAATAAGAACAACTATCAAGTATTTTCCAGAAAAAAAGAAAAATGAAACTAACAAACCAACAAGAACAGCATCAAGCCAGAAACACATTCTAAATTTCAAACAATAGGTAATTGGCAAACTATAGAGATTTCTCCAATAGTTGTCCTTTCCTGAAGAGTCTACATCTTGTACATAATATGCCCTTAGCTAAGAAATAAGAGGATTGTAACTGTAACTATCTAGTCTTCAACTCAATGGAAGACCTGAGAAGGAAAATAAATTGAGTAAGTAGAACATGCAAGCAAATGGCTTCCAAAAATTTAAGAAAGGACAGAAACAGCTGGCTGCCTGGCTAGTCACCCAATGTTTCTCTGCAATGTTGGGGCATCCAACTTTGGTTGACAGATCATTTTCCGAAGCAGTAAAATTTAAAAGACTATCCCTCTGTTTTGTCAAGGTTCAACAGTTGTTTTTCCTTGTGTTCTGTTTGTCTGGATTGGACAGCATGCTTACTGTCAGAAGTCAAGACAAATGCAGTTCTTTGCCTAATAGGCCAGTTTTGCCAAGAAGTAAACAACCTCCATATAGACTGTCTTCAGTGCCCATTATTCTCTTGGGAGTAGATTGGTCCTGCCAGGAGCAGCAACAGAATTCTAAGGTATTGAGATATTTAAACACCATATTCTGTAGGAGTTCAAAGCATTTGAATATTACCTAGCTATATGAAATACATCTTTGTGCATGTAAAAACTGTAAGTATGACAAACTTGGATGATTACTAACGTGCAATTATTGATAACCTCTGTAGCTTAAACACTAAAGCTTCACATTGTAAATATAAGCAATCTGTAAACAGATGTACAGTATAAGGACAATGATCTTGAAATTGTGGCAATATATAAAAATATCTTAACCAGAGGTATAAACATATAGGGCAATATGATAAAAGTAATCTTAATTTGCACCAATATCCAAAATATTCTAAGCAGAAGAAGAAGCTTACATACAGCATGACAAAAAAGTAATGTAACATTTGTATCAATATACAAAAAGTATTTTAAACAGAAGTAGAAATATATATACAATATGACAATATAAAGTCAAATTTGTATCAATATATAAATTATCTTAAATAAGAATAGAAAAATAATTTTACAGTTGTATCAACATACAATAATCCATACTAATTAAAATGATCTAAAACTGGTAGTTTTTAATACATTTTGTAAGTAGATATAAAAATCTACTTTATTGTCCTCTCCTATCTATACCTCTTTTTTCTGTCTCAAATGAGATTCCTGAGTCTAATATTTTTGCCCTACCCCCAACTCTATAAGAATTTATAATCAGCCCCTACAGATTACAATTATCCATTACCTTGATAAAAATCATTCTTCCAATATGTTGGAAATGACAGAATCACTACTGGATCTTGTCAAAAATTAAAACAATGGTTCAGTCTCATGAGGACTGGGTGTAACATTTGTAGTCAGTCTCAGAGTAATGGGTAAAGCTTATCTGACCTTATCTGAAGTTTTGCCTAGAGTGGTGGATATTCTCAGCTAGCTATCTGGGGATTGTTCTGAGCAGTTTGCAGTGCAAAGCTGATCTTCGAGTGGAGTTTGTCAGCTCAGTAGCATAATTATGGACCAGGTAGAGTCTTCGCTGTGGGGCCCTGTCATTTTTTTTTTTTTTTGGAGACTTCAGAGATCACTGTTAGGAAAATTTATTGTTCACTGTGGAAAACTTAAACATTACTAATATTAAAATAGAAAGTTTTAATTTTAAGATAGTAATGTATCTAAAGAAAGGTTCTAAAGAGCCAAAAATAATTATGAGGGGAAAGAGATTTGAGGCAACAATAATCCCTTTATGTAGGATTTTTTTTTGTCCCACACCAGGTGACTTTTCTGCTATAAGACAGAGACTCTAAATTTTTCTTTTAACAACATGCTTGGAATTAGAGAAGGAGAGAACTACACTCTAACTCCAGAGCCAGCTTTAATTTTTAATTGAGTCAGGACTAAAATTTTTGAGAAATAAAGAGATATTAATTTTTAGAAAGTGAGATTTTGCCCTGTAGAGGATGTTTTTTCCATTAGGCCAGATTTTTCTCTGCTTGGTAGTTTTTTCCACAATATACAGCAAGCCAACAGCCAACATCAAAATAAATGGAGAGAAACTCAAAACGATCTCACTGACACCAGGAACAAGACAAGGTTATCCACTCTCTCCATATCTATTATACTGCTTGAGGTTTTAGCTATAGCAATAAGACAACAAAAGGAGATAAGGGGATACAAATCAGAAAAGAAGTCAAACTCTCACTATTTGTTGAACTCCTACAACTCATAAACATCTTCAGTAATGTAGCAGGATACAAGATTAACTTAAAAAAAATCAGTAGCCCTGCTTTATACAGTTGATAAATGGGCTGAGAAAGATATCAGAGAAGCATCATCCTTCACAATAGCCACAAATAACATAAAATATCTTGGAGTAACTCTAACCAAACAAGTGGAAGACCTGTATGAAAAGACTTTTACAACTTTGAAGAAAGAAATTGAAGAAGACAACAGAAAATGGAAAGATCTTTTATGCTCTTGGGTAAATAGAATTAACATAGTAAAAATGGTAATCTTACCAAAGGCAATCTACCTATTCAATGCAAGGTCCATCAAAATCCCAGTAAAATTCTTCACAGACCTTGGAAAAGCAATACTCCACTTCATATGGAAAAGCAAAATCCCCAGGAAATCCTGTATAGTAAAGGAACTTCTGGAAGCATCTCAATCCCTGACTTCAGACTCTACTACAGAGCTATAGCACTAAAACCAGCCTGGTATTGGCATAAAACCACACAGGAAGAACAATGGAATCAAATAAAGACCCGAATATCAATCCGCACACCTACCAATGCCTGATTTTTGGCAAAGAAGCAAACATTATAAAATGGAGAAAAGAAAGCATATTTACCAAATGGTGCTTGCATAACTGGATATCAATATGTAGAAGAATGAAAATAGACCCATATCTATCACCATGCACAAATCTCAAGTCCAAATGGATCAAAGACCTCAACATAATACTAGCCAAACCGAATCTCATAGAAGAGAAAGTGGGAAGTGCACTTGAACACACTGGCACAGAAGACCTCTGACTAAATGTAATCCCAGTAGCACAGACACTGAGAACAACAATTAATAAATGGAACTTCCTGAAACTGAGAAGCTTCTGTAAAGCAAAGGACACGGTCAACAAGACAAAACTGAAGTCTACAGAATGGGAAAAGATGTTCACTAATCCCACATCAGACAGAAGGCTGATCTTCAAAATATACAAAGAACTTAAGAAATTGGTCATCAAAGGAACAAATAATCCAATAAAATGTGGAGAACAGACCTAAACAGAGAACTCTCAGCAGATGAATCTAAAATGGCTGAAGACACTTAAGGAAATGGTCAACATCCTTAGCCATCAGAGAAATGCAAATCAAAACAACTCTGAGATTCTATCTTATTCTTGTCAGGATGGTCAAGATCAAAAACACTGATGATGACTTCTTCTGAAGATAAAGGGATAAAGGGAACACTCCTCCATTCCTGGTGGGAGTACAAACTGGTACAGCAGTTTTGGAAATCAGTATGGTGATTTCTCAGAAAAGTAGGAAACAGCCTTCCTCAAGACCCAGCAATACCACTTTTGGGTATATGCCTAAAGGATGCTCAATTATACCACAAAGACAAGTGTTCAACTATGTTCAAAGCAGCATTGTTTGTAATTAGAAGAACATGGAAAAAACTTAATGCCCCTCGACTGAAGAAAGGATAAAGAAAATGTGGTACCTTTATACATTGGATTACTACACAGTGGCAAAAAATGACATCTTGAAATTTGCAGGCAAATTGATGGATCTGGAAAACATCATATTTGAGTAAGGTAACCCAGACTCAGAAAGACAAATATCATATGTACTCACTCATAAATGGCTTTAGACATAAAGCAAAGAAAAACTGACCTACAGATCACAATCCCAGAAATCCTAGACAACAAAGAGGACTCTAAGAGAGACATGGATCTAATCTACATGTGAGGTAGAAAAAGACAAGCTCTCCTGAGTAAATTGGGAGCGTGGGCATCATGGGAGAGGGTAGAAGGAGAGGCGAGAGGAAGGGGGCAGAATAGAGAAAAATATATAGCTCAATAAAAACAATAAAAGAAGAAAATAAGTGGATAATGAGTTTAATAGACTTTAGCATTAAAATATTATTTGTGATGACTTGTCAATAAAGATTAATTGACAGTTAACTGAGAAAAGTTTATTTGTAAATCCCTTTTCATATTAAGCAAACACAAAAGATTCAAAGAAAAAAAGAGAAACTATGTAGGGGTAGCAGTTTATGTAACAGTTTATTTCTCTCAAATTTTTACTGAATAAACTAAAAGTCTTTAAGTAGAAAATATATAGTAATATCAAAACAGGAAGGCAATAAAGTAAAAACCAATTGTTCAATGGTAATGCTATATGGATCTTTCAAAAGCATAATGGTGTAGAAAATCAAAACTATTTATTTTCTAGTCAAATGATTCATCTAGCAACATTGTTAGTCAAATGATTCATCCAGCACTGCTGTATTAAATGATGAGCATAAATTTTATAATTAAAGTTTATTCAATGGATAAGAAATATTACTTATATTTTCTGGTAAAATTGTTCATATCAATGCAAATGTTAGAACAGAAGGGACAACAACACATTCCTCCATTAATTATCGTATTTTAATGTTCTTATTTTTAAAATACAAGACTGTTTCAAATGTGAACTATAATACAATAATGTAATGGTAGGCCTCAAGAAAAATGGTCAGGTATGCGAACCACCATTATTCTAGAGCAAACTGTATATGGTGGAAATCTACTGTCTCCCTTGTATCCTGGTTCCAGTTTTGCAAAGTCACTCAAAGTCACCTGATGACAAAGCAGGAGATTTTGTATTTAACCTGTTCTTGTTACTTCCAAGTTTAACTGAACTAGCAATACAGGAAGTAGCTTTTATAATTATCAAGTAGAAATAATATTAATTTTGCCATAGTTGATTCACTTTTTATTTTCAACATCTAAAATGGTAAGGTTGTTTGACCTGTAGTAGAAAAAAAGAATTATTATAATACAGTAGGGAAATTTTAAATAAAAAGGCTTTACTCAAAAGACCTATTTCGATAATTAATTACTTTAAGGCAGTCACCAAAGAATTTTCAAATGCTGTGATTTGGACAACTGCCAAGAGATATCTATGCAATGAAGTCAATAGTAAATGCTTAGCATGGATTACATCACGACACAACATCCCTTCATGTCAGCTTTTTGGGTTTGTACTGTGGGATACTCTCCTTTCACAGAGAGATGACTATGGAGTTAAAAAGGAACTAAGTATTTACAGTGAAGTCCTGTTGTACTTAGCAACATAGGTTACATTGCTGTCAGCGATTACAGTCATAACTGAGGTAAACAACAAGCCTACATTGTTTTTACTCAGAAAAGGACCGGCCTCCCATGAATAAGAACAAACATGGACTATCAGTATGTAGTAAGACAAGCACCCTGCCTTGAATTAAGGCTGGGCAAGATTACCCAGTATGAGCAATGGGATCCCAAAAGCTAGTAAAACAGTCAGAGACAGGCCCTATACCTACTGTTAGGAGTCCCACAAGAGGATCCAGCTATACAACTGTCATATATATATATGCAGAGGACCTAGGTCAGTCCTATGCAGGCTCCCTGGTTGTCAGTGAGCTTCTATGAGCCCAGGTTAGTTGATTCTGCGGGTTTCCTTGTAAAGTTTTGAGCCCTCTGATTCCTAAAATCCTTTCTCCCTCTCTTCAGCAGGATCCCTCAAGCTCAGTCTAATGCTTGGCTGTGGGTCTCTGCATCTGTTTCTATCAGTTACTGGATGAAGCCTCTCTGATGACTATTGGGGAAGGCACCAATCTATGAGTGTAGCAGAATATTGTTAGGCATCATTACCTGACAGACATTTTATATAGGAAATAATTTTATGGGTAACTATTTATTTAATTAGAAATTGGTGTTTGTAGAATGCTGTAAATGTCTACTCAAAATAGATCACTTTTCTAGTCCAACTAAGACAAGATTGTTTAAGTACACAGCTTGCCAAAAATGTTTAAATACAAAGCTGCCCTTTTCACACTGTGGTCAGTTTCTGTTGGTTTTCTGGGCATTAGCAGACTGTGTTGACTTCGATGTGTATACTGAGCTGAGAAGAAATATTAATGTCTTTGTAATTGACTATGATTCCCATTCTGTTATTGATCTCATTGAACAAGTTCTGGAAAGAATTACAGGAAAACTAAAGGTCACCCCCAACACACACACATAAAAAAATCTCTGTTTTTCCTTTCTGCCTTAAAAAATTACTTTAACAAGAGGAAATTATTTTTTCAACAGCACTTAGGACATACAATTTCAGTCTCTGTGTCCATTAGAGTTACCCTGCCTAAAGTTATTTCTACAAAACCTCCCTGACATCATTCTTTATGAGTCTCTAGAAAATTGCACGTTATTCTCTTCTAAAGATTTGGTATGTATCTTCATGATGGAACATTATACCTGAGATAAATGAATATCTGTACATCCACTGATACACATTATGTGTACTTATCTGTATATGTGCAAGAGTATACATATACATATGTAATAAATCTGTACAAATCTTTAAAAAGCATACATTGCAATTAATAAAACACTTTTTATAGTTGGAAACCTAATAATTGTTCACAAAATTACCCTAAAATCAATTTTGTGACATGTTTCACTTATTAATTTGAGAAGACATAAGTAAAGCTATGCATGGGTGAGACAGAACAGTCGAGGATTGATTCTAAAACTAAATACTCCATCACCAGAGATGCTGGCATCTTTTCTTAATGATTTATTTATTTGTGTTGGTGTTTGCCTATGTGTGTGTCTGTGTAAGGGTGTTAGATTCCCAGGAACTGGAGTTAAAGACAGTTGTGAGCTGCCTTGTGGGGGCTGGGAATTGAATGCAGGTCCTCTGAAAGAGCAGCCAGTACTTCTTCACTGAGTCCTAAATCTCCAGTCCCTGATGCTTGCCTCTTTTTTTACATGGGCTTTTGATGTACTAAGTCAGAGAATACATGCTAGTTTGTAAATATGTAAGGAAAACATTTGCTTTGCTTCTCCTTTCATTATACCGCAATGAATTATCAATGAATTCTTTAGTTTTAATTATATAGTTATACATATATATGTATAAAATATACTTATATACTACATAAATATATATTTAGGTATATATATTTTTTAGTTAAGAAAATTTTAAAGATAAATCTGGTACCTTCTTGACTTTTCTTCAACAGAAAATAATTTTGGTATAGGGGACATGTAGATAGCATGTTTGTCTTTTCCATGGAGACAGCCTTCAGGGATTACTTGTCTTTATTAAAACAATTTCAATGTAACCTAATATTCAAATTTGCTTTGTTTTAAAATTTATTTTATGTGAATTTCATAGATGGACACTGCATCTTCATAATTCCTTGTTTTCCATCCTGCTCTCAACTCCTCTGTTTCACCCTCCCTTCCCTGATTCATGTTATCATGTTTATTTATATATAATTATTATACATGTGCACATATGATTTTATTTATCATTGCTTAAACATACATTGTTTTCTACTCCAGTTTGAAAAATGTATGCATGAGTTCACTTTGTGGAAAGTTGATTCTCCCTTTCTCAACAGCTGTTGGTAATCTGTAGCTCTTCGTATTAGTGTGGGATTTCTCTGGTCCACATTAGCATGCCAACTGGTGTTTTAATTATGATGGTCTTATTCAGGTAACCATACCAACTCCGTTTATGGGAGCAGTTTTCCTGTTATATCCAAGGGGATGCTATCGAGCAGCAGGCATCTTTGTCCTCTGATGCTTACAGTATATCTGTGCTCTCTTCAGTATTCTGTGCGACTTAGTTTTAATAGATTGTGTGGTGGACTTATCAGGGATGGTTACCCTGTAGTCAGTGTTCTCTGAATTTTGTCCCATTGTAGATTTCTGTAACAATTTATAGTTGTTGAAAGAAATTTCTCTGGTGAGGGTTGAGAGCTATGTCTATTTGTGGAATAAAATATAAATTTTATTGGTTTAGGAAAAGGACAACAGCAATTTCTCCTATAGGATCTACGATCTCTCTAGTCATGGAATATATGTGTATATATGGTGTTCATATGTGTGTGTGTGTGGTGTATACACATACAAAGTCCTCATAAGACATGAGATGATGGTGTTCTCTCAAGAGTTATGGAGTAACAAACTAACAAAACCCCTCGTGTTAGATATAGTAAGCTTTCCCTCTAGTTGTTTGTCAGAATGCTACAAGAGTCTTCCAAAACAACATGGCATATTGGTCTTGTCATTGATTACCCTCCAGAACTTGAAGTCAAGACCTTATTGCTTAAAACACTACACACTCTGACAGAGGACATGAAGGTTGTAAGCTGGAGTTTACCTGGAAGATTACTCCCTGAGAACTGGCTCTCACAGCATCAGAAGGGAGCATGCAAGCTGTCAATGGAGAAGAACTATCCACACTCAAATCCTGCTAGAAAGCTATGAACCACAGTGATAGATAGACTCCCAAAACACCTATAGTGACAGGATAGTCGCACCTTTATCAAAAGTAAAGCTATAACCAAAGCTATCTAATTGGAATTGGATACCTTCTTAAAATAAGGGAAGACATGTCTGGTGCTGCAAGTAAATTGACTTTTAACTGTAGACCACCACATTTTTACTACATCAGTGTAATGCATTTAATGTATTAGCTTGAGAGAAGGCATGGTAAAAGAAAAATTGTCATTTCACACAAACATAAAATCAGTGAGAGTCTGCATGGTAGCAGTAAGGATGCTGAGGCTTAATCTCTGGGATTGGATCCCTACATAGTGAGACTTTGTCTCAACCAAAAATACCTCAAACCATCCACAAAATAAAGAACAACATCCACCAACCATTCTCAAGGAAAGAGAAATTTCCAAACTATCAACTAATTGTTTAAAAACCCAATTTTCAGTTATTTAGTTGGTGGTGCTCACACACTATTTGTATAAGAATTTTATATCAAAAATTATTAGAGAAGCTGGAGAGTTAGGTTGGTGGTTAAATGCACTTGATGTTGCTATATTGGGCCTAAGGTTCTATTCCTAGCACTTGAGTGACCACTAATGTTTATAACTCTAGTGACAGAAAAACCAAAGTCCTTTCATGACCTCCATGGGTATCAAGCATAAACATGGTGCACAGAGATTAATGCAAACAAAGCATTTATAATCGTCAAATGGTAAAATAGCAACTAAAATACTCTTAGAGAATTTACAGCATAAAATTTGTTTGTTTCACTGAAATTTATATAAACATATACTTAATATTAAATAGATTGCCAGTGTGGTTAAGAGGTTTGAAATTTCAAATTTGTAAAGATCTGGTATGATGGTGAGAAAATTAAGCTTATTTTTGTTTATACATATTGTTTCATGTGTATTGATTATAAATAATAGTATTTAAAATAGCTGCTAGAAATAAATAAATCCATTTATAACAGTCCACTATAAAATACCATTTCTAGCAAGCAATTAATACATGTGATTTATGACAAATATTCTTCTATGAAATCTATGCAATTTGTAATTAAAAACACCTGTTATACAATATTTTTATTATCTTAGATTAATAACCTACTATCGCTACTTAAATTCTTGTGTTTGTTTTTTATTTTTAATTTACCAAGTAATAAGGCATGATAGAAAGTATTTGTTACTTACTTAGGTATTTCAGTGTTTGGTTTCTAAGAAGAGAGTTATTTACGTTTGTGGTTACATATCATTTACCCATAAAAAGATCTCTTCCTTTCAGTTCATAATCTTTGCAGGACACATGCTTCATGAAGGATGCTTGCAGCAGAGTAACGTAATGACAGTGGCTCTCATACTTTGGCAGTCTGAGAGGGCAGTCTTCCAGCAAAGCAATTAATGTCACAGCTAAATTAACTCTTAGGGAGCCTTATTAATTATTAGAATGTTTATTCATCTAAATATATTTCTGTCTCTTTGTAACATAAAGGAAAATTATAAATTAAGAAGAGAGCAATAATTATCTTTCCTTCCCCTTAAAGTAGCAATCCAGGGTGTAAGATGAATTGCTCTACAGATGTATTGGGACAAATCAATGATGAAACAAATATCACAGAAACCAATGAAGAGACAGTTGGGCCATTTAGAATTACACGTATTAAGCTAAAGGATAACATGAAGAAGTGACTTCTAAAAAGAAGAATTCAAGAAAGAATTTTAAGACATCATTTTCTGGAAGTTGGAAGGCTAAATAGAGAGAATCCTTCTATTTTCTTTTTCGACAATGCTGTGTGGAGACAAACAGAGGTGATATTAATTGCATGTGGCATTAATGTTGAGCAATTTGTTTTTTTTTCTTTGAAGAACTTATTAATAGGGAGAAGTAGAAGAGAATAAAGGATAAATGATAAGATGGTAGGTAGAAAAAAAAGACTTAGCTTTTGTCTAAATAAAAATGTAAAATACTAGCATCAGGAAAGGAATGCTCTTAAGACAGACCCACAAGTACGGGAATAATAGCAAGTTTTAAATAATATTTTCACCATTTTTTCAGTATCTAAATAGCTATGTGGTGTAGGAGGTCCTTTTGTCTATGTGTTGCTTTCATTGGTTAATAAAGAAACTGCTTTGGGCCTGGTGATGGGGCAGAACTTAGTAGGTGGGGAGACAGAACTGAATTCTGGGAGAAAGAAAGCAGAAAGAGAAAGAACCGCCATGGAGACACCAGGTCAGACATGCTAAATCTTTCCGAGTAAGTCACGACCTCGTGGTGAACACAGACTAATAGAAATGGGTTAAATCAAGATGTGAGAGTTAGCCAATAAGAGGCTAGAGATAATGGGCCAGGAACTGTTTTAATTAATACAGTTTCTGTGTGGTTATTTCAGTAGTAAGCTAGCCAGATAGCCGGGACAGAACAAGGGGCCTCTGCTCCCTACAACAGCTGTGAAATATGCCACAGTGATTGATAGATAGACAATATCTAACTGGTTAATCTCATTACATAAATTAACATTTTATAATACACAGTCAAGGAAAATTTCCCATAGATAACAAATACAAATTCCTATAACCTCAAATCCAAATATTTGTGCTTTTTATCTTTTTATTGATTAATGGTGACAGAAACTTCTGCTGTAGAGTAAATGAGCATTTCCAGCATTCTAATCAAGATGCAAAGACTTCACATCATGAGATTATATGGAATATTAATACAAAGCCTTTTTAAAATTCAACACAGCACAATAAAGTATGTAGTTTTACTGGAAATGAAGTCACTAGGTAGGTGAAAGATTTATAAATATTGAAAAGACAACCGTTTTCCTTTCTTGTGTCTTTTTCTAGAATGATAATGACTGAAATGTTGGGAAATAAGATTAACATTAATGCTAAAACAACAGGCAAATGGACAGAGCTTGAAGAATTCAAATACAGCTAACCTAACAGCTTTCATTTAAGACACATATTTCTGTTATCTAAAAACACCAGTTTTATATGAATTATGAATACTATACTGCAGATCTATTTATTTTTAATTGTTTATGCCAGGGTAAGACTATAATGCCTGTACTTGACAGGAAGATGGATTGTGTGCTTGAGGCTAGCCCAGGTTACATAGTAATACCCTCTTTCAATGACTCTGCTAAAAATTAACACTCCTTAAGAGAAAAAGTAAGAGAATACAAAATAAATAGAAACTGTGTTTCCTATGACTTAATTTACAGATACTTCATAATTTATCTTTCAATAAGATAATTGTTTACTAATTTAAAATGGCCAAAGTAAATACTTTTGATGAAAGCATGGGGTGGCAATTCTGAACAGAATCATACCAAGTACAATAATGATTTTTTTTAGGATGTGCAACATTGTTTAGAATAAATGATATTCACAAGCACAAAGCTGTTAAAGTATTTAATCTCCAAAAGAAGATTGTATTTACACAAGCAAAACTTTTTCCATATCAACTTAAAATTAAAAAGCCATACAGAACTCTAAGTAATTATTGAATCTTTCTGTCTGAATCTTAATCCTGGGAATTTTTTTTCACATCACAATATAGTGGCATGATAGAAATTAAATTGCTCCTCTTATATCTCGTATGTAATACCTAACAGATGTTTTTATTTTCGTCAGTTAATATAATTGAACACAGATATCAGTGAAGTTAGTTTTATTTTTAACTTAAAGTTTACATTAATATATATTAATGTTTCTTTATATCAAAGCTAATTCAAAATGAAGACAAATCTGTTTATATATTTCTAATAAAACTAAATCCTAAATAAACTTTTGTCTAGTGACTAAAAACATTGGTATATAACACGTGTCAATTCATGCTTTAACTTTTATTGTGTGTGCAGTTCAATGATACCGACTGTGTAGTGTACACAACTCCCTAGAACCTCAAATATGGTGTAGATGTAGATATTTTATATTTATTAATATTTTAATTCTCAGATTAAAGTCACAGAGTTGTAGCATAATCAGTTTAGTTGGCATGAGGTGTGAATGGAAAAGAGAGTTAAATGAGTCACATTGAGATTTCCAATAACTATTCTCTGTGTTAGAGAATTCAAGAGGCTAGATTGCATAGATGAGGTGCCCTTTTGAGGAAGAGACCTGGTCAGTCGTCCTCAACAACTTAGACCATGAAACCCAATATGGACAAGTTCAACAGAACTGCCATATATGGGCTGCCCGTGCATGCTTCAGCATTGCCAGGGTATAAAATTAATTTTTCAGTCAATTTAAGTTTGCACAGATAAAATAAGGAGATCATATTCCTACTTGATTTTCTAGAGCCTCATAAAATTAAAGAAATCTCAGAAACAGACTTTGAAAACAGTAATAAATGAGATTAAAGTGTCAATCGTTCTTGAATTGCAATTCCTATTGACTTAATGACACATTAAACCATGAATAACTAGAGGGCTGCTATAAGCAGTGATGAGAAATATGAGAATCCTGGTTTTTTTTAAGTTTTTAATTTTTAACTTGATTCAGGTAGACTTATTACTTAATAAAATAAAACCAACAAAGTTGGAAAGTAAGCAGGCACTACTCTAAACAAGAACGATTATGAAAAAAAAACGAACAGAAGAGCAGCAAATCAAAATAATTAAACATTAGAACTAGTCTAGAGGGATACTGCCGAAGCACAGAGAGAGATGAAGTCTGCTAACAGTGAGGAAAGCAAAGGGCCAATGTCTGACTAAATAGCAAGAAAACAAACGGCCAGAAGCACACACACACACCCCTTTCTGGTAGCACCATAGTATATGGATCAGTGCTGAAAGAACTATTAATAATTGCTTTCTTATGACGAACACCATCACTCAATATGGATCAGTGCTGAAAGAACTATTAATAATTGCTTTCTTATGAAGAACACCATCACTCAGTGTACCCTTAATTGGAATATTTCAGTCTCAGTATGTTTCCTGGCTTTTCTTGCTCCTGTTTGTAAAATTATTTGTGAGGATGGTGCTTTAGCTTTTTACCTTCTGTCCTCTCCGAACTGGCCTTGACATTTATATTGGAATCAAAGTCACATCGGGTGAAACTGGGCACAATAACTCTCCTCTCTCTTCTCAAGCCTCACATTTCCTCAGTTGATAGCTGGAAACAGTCACCAGGGTAGAGGTAGGTTCTCCCTCCAGGAGCATCATCCTCACTTCCATAGGTCTTACAAACAGGATACTGACAGATTTAACTGTGGATAAAGGTACCCACTGGACCTCAAGTGATATGTTTCAGCTTATTTTATTAAACATATGGCCAATATGCCCTTTTCTGGATTATAGGGGAGTTGAAAAGTTTCCTTATTCAGATGGTACTGATAAAACTCATATGTGAGAAGATGTTATCCTACATTCTCTGTGCAAAATCCAGCTTCCATATCAAGCATATTTCTGTCTGTTACTTTCTTTGTCCTAAGAAATGCAAGTGCCTCCTTCCTTGGCCAGACTTTTATTACTTAGTCTGTTTACAATTCTTTCCTGGCTTCGTGGGTTAAATGAATGTTCTCTGGATATTTTTCCTTCCTACATGATCTGTCTTTCCTCTGCTTCCTGAGATGGCTACCACATATGCCACTTGCTGCCATCCCTCCCACTGTAGAATGGAATATTTGCCTTCTGGAACAGTAAGACAAAATAAACACTTTGTCCATAAGTCGCTTTAATTGTGGTATTTTGTTACAGCAACAAAAATATCAGAAATACAGTGTCCTGAGAATTAAAAACGTTAGTAAGGAACTGAGAGAACTACACGTCTGCTGTGCTTGGTGGCTTTGTAATTCCAGTTGTACTTTATTTAACACCATATTTTTCCCTTTTTATTTTTGTTTGATTTTTGTTTTTCTAGACAGGGTTTCTTTGCGTAACAGTCCTAGCTGTCCTGGAATAAGCTCTTGGAGGCTAGGCTTGCCTCGAACTCACAGAGATCTACCTACCTGCCTCTGCCTCCCGAGTGCTGAAATTAAAGGTATGCACCACCACTGCCTAGCTACACCACGGTGTTTTAATTAGGGAACCAATGCAATGAATAAAGTCAGGTTGCATAAACAAGTAAAGAGTCAAGCATTAAACATTTCCTTTTCTTAGCAATCCATTTGTGATTATTGTTTCTATTTTACTGTTTATTGTATAGCATGACTCATTAATTACTAGTTATTAAAAATGAAAAATTATATCTATCAGTTTAAATTATCTTTAGAAGATCTGTATTATATTATTTATACATGTATTTAAGTTTTACTTTAATTTTTGCTCATGTGTATGTGTGTGTTTGTCTGTGTGATTGTGATTGTATGTCATGTATGTACAGATGTCCATGGGTGCAGAAGAGGGCATCTGATCATTTGGAGCTAGAGGTACAGACAATTGTCAACCACCTGACGTGTGTCTTTTGGAAGTGCAGGAAGTACTCTCAAATATGAAGCCATACTACTATCCTCCCACTGATATATATTTGAGTCTTTAAAAATATACCAGATGTCTACATTCCACTTGAACACTTATTTTAAAAAAATTTATGTATCATGCTGGAAATCACATCTAAGACTACCATTATATTGGATGATTAAGATTTTTCTCTTTGGATAGGTGATTGTGATTATTTAATTAATTATTTAATGTGAATTCATTTACTCAGTTTACTCAGTATGCAATTACTCAATGCACTGCGGAAGTGAAAGGGGAATAAAATGTGTGTCCATGAAAAAGCACATTATTTAAATAATGAGCGAATTTCTCATTTACCCTATTTTTCCTAACCTACAATAGTATATTCAATAATCACTGAAAACTTGGTAATAAATTTCCATTTGTCAATTTCAAGAAGTGATACAGAAATATTTTCTTTTGGAAATTAAATTAGAATTGAGTTATAACTTTAGATATAAAAATTTGAAGAAGCTTGCATATTTTTCCTGGACCTTGTTCAATTATCTGCAAATGAGTAGTAGGATCCTTGGTGAAAATCAAGTAATTAGCTTTTAGGAGATGACGTTTCTGATCTAATTTCTTTTCCTCATTCCAGTGATACTTCGTCTGTGCTATCATTTTATGTCTGTAATGTCGTTGTCTCATTTAATTATATCAGCTGATTCATAGAATATCATTCTTTTTAAGGATTAAATTTAGATTTCTTTCTCTAGTCTAGTTTGTGCTTTACAAAATATTTTCTAGAAATTTGTCTTTGAGAAGTTATTTTCAAACCACTTGATGACTTTGATATCTTCATCATTTACAAGGTAATTGTATTACTCACTGTATAATTATATGGTTTTGATAAACAGAACAAAGTTTTCCATACTTGTGACTGATAATCACTTCTTTTTAAATTTGTACTATTTCAATTCTATTTCTGAGCAATTAGGCAGTTTCAAAGGCAATAGTTCTATGTGTTTATGTTGTATTAGACTATCTAAAAATTATGAAATTCTCCACATAACTTGATAAGCCTGTGTTTGCTGTATAATCTAAAGGATTTAAAATCTTTCAAATAGAAACAATGAATAAGGGAAGCAGGTTATTTTGATTATGATAAAGAGTTGTGAGCATCTAGTCATCTTCGCTTCCACTATGCTCCGACACCTCAAATCCTCCGTATGTCACATGTGCACTGAAGAGCTATTCTTGTGCTTGGAAAGTGTGTTAGGAAGTGATAGATCACAACATGTGCACAGTTCTGCTTATTGTTTATTTAAATGACCAATAGTGTAAGAAGCTATTCTTGCCTCACATGGTGCACAAAAGAGCATAGAAGTCTACTTGAGATTATTTTAAGAAATCAAAGAAGGCAGAGGCCCTATTTAGTCATTTCAGGTTTCTGACTTATTCTATGGTACAGATGTTACAGGAGAACTTAAAACAGTGAGACCTGTTGAAAATAATGAAATATTCTGCATGTTCCGCATGTTGTAACTCTGAGAGAGCAAGGTTCCTCTTCTAGTGAAATAGTGACAATAATCTTTGTGGAGTAACCATCTGCCCTAAAATATGGCACAGAACCCATAAATCTTGGAAATAACTTTAAAACTTGAGCAATGTCAGCTCTGTGTCTGAGATGGTTAACCACTACCATATTCCAAATGGGTTATTTTAACCAAGTCTTGGACATAGTATCTAATCCATTCTCCCACCCTTCTTTCTTTTTATTGTGGTATTCTATTATCCAGTCCTTTGTCAGCTGCTTTTTATTTCAAGTTGACACAGGCTAAAATTCTCAGAGAGTAGAGATCCTCAATTAATTAAAATGCTTCCGTAATATCTGCCCATAGATTGTCAGGCCTGTTGAGCAATTTTTTAATTGGTTATTGATGAGGGAGAGTCTAGCCTATTGTGAGTGACATTATTCTGGGCTGGTGGTGCTGGTTTCTATATGAAACAGGTTGAGCAAGCCATGAGGAGCAAGCCAGTAAGTATCATTCCTCCATGGTCTCTGGATCAGCTCCTTGTCTCTAGACTCCTGGCCTGTTTAACTTGAGTTATTGTACTGATTGCATTGATGTGATATGGAAGTAGTGTAAGCCAAATAAATTATTACCTGTCCAGGTTGCTTTGGCCGTGGTGTTTCATTACAGGAAAAGAAATCCTTACTGAGAAGTTTTTATTCTCTCTCTCTCTCTCTCTCTCTCTCTCTCTCTCTCTCTCTCTCTTTCTCTTTCTCTGTCTCTTTTGTCTTTCACTTATCCTGATTACCCACACTCTAAACACTTCATGTTTCATGAGTCTCAGACTGGCATATTTGTGTTGATTTTGAAGGACCACAATTTTTCTGCTTTCATATATATATATATATATATATATATATATATATATATATATATATATATTTGTACTTTGATGAGTTTTTAGAAATAACATGTTTGTACTTTTTATGGATATAACCAATTTTGCATAATACAAATATGAAACTTTAAACTAACAATTATGAATTTATAAAATCTTACATCTTTGAAGATAACTCTAAAATTTGTGTGGACATGATTTTCTTGTTCATCCATTATCATAGTCTTTAACTATATGTTTGAATTATGTTCATTTTTTAAAAATAAATTGTATCAGTATGCTGTACTTGTTAAATACCAAAGATTTTCGAAAGAGCTTTACTGTGTATGTAAAAAGTTCCTTGCTGTTGTTTATTATATTGACTGATCTCTGTTTATTAGGTTACAAGAAATCTTTTCAAAAGTGAGTTAGTGGAAGATGCACAAACATTTTTAATTTAAAAGAAGATTGAGGTGAATTGTTATTGCAGAGTCTTAAATGGATTATTTTATGTTCTCAGAACATCCAGCAGAAAGAAAACTGTTTTAGAAAACCAATGTGATTGTGTCAAGATGATGGGACTAAATTGGCCATGGCAAGGTTTAATCAGTGCTTTGGCTGTTTTCATTATTGATTTATAACATTGATTATGTTAATCGTGAAGAGCTCCGATTTGCTTATTATGTTTGATAAAAATAGCAAATTGACATTGGAATAATTTTTCTTTTATTTGGGTTGTTTTTGGATAACCTATTTCTCATTATTTTTAGGTAATTAATAACAAAACCTTAAAATTTGTTCTTCTATCTTAAATTTCAGATTAAAATTCTAAAACACTTTCATGAATTTCAATGCTTGGATATAGTGGAACATTGATAAATAAGTAATAATTAAGAAATTAAATATTAATTAATACTCAATGACTAGTTGCATATTTTAAGAAAGGAATAAGGAAAAAGGCAATAATATGTTGCCTTTTTAATAAATAATATTCATTTTAAGTAAAACAAGATGACACTATCTATTGATTTTACAGTGATGTTTTAAGCTTTTAAATATTAAGATAAAAATAAGAATAAATCAGAGTGGCAAGTTATTAGTGACTTCAATAAACAGTTCTACCTACATATCATTTACCATACTCATTGTACCACCAGGAACGATTAGGGTACAACCCACAACTTTGGACAACTCATACCTCTCAGACGTATTCCATGTACTTACATATATGCACTGTGCCACGAATAGAGCACAAGGAGTATGACTTGAAACTCCAGGCATGTTCTCCATAGTGTTCTGCTTGCTCCCTGCCAGTCAGGCACAAAACCTACTGCGTTACCCAGAACCATATACAATGTACCCTAGTACTCTAATCAGGTTCTCCAGACTCATTCTTCATCCCCCCGCCCCCCACACCTATCAACCACCCCATCCTTTGTGATGATTTAGAAACCCATTGACTGGTACCTAGGACTTCAAGTAGGACCCCCCCAGAGCTAGTCTGCAACAACACCACTAAAGAATCCTTGAAACAAGTGTTTTCTGACTTGACCATAGATAAGGACATTCTCTCTGGTTCCACCTTTACCTGAAGATGAACTGGCTCTTTGTTCTCCAGGAGTCAAAGCACAGCCTACTCTCACTGTTATCCCAGTCTCTACCAACAGTAGACTGTGTACAGAACTTGTTAAGGAATCTAGGAATCAGAAGATCAGTATAAAAATCTTCTAAGTCCATAGAAGGCTTACTATTAAGTTCAGAGTTGCATCTACCCCTACCTAAACTGAGACTATATCTTGTATCATATTTTCATATCAACACAAATTAGTTCAGAAACTGGACACCAGGTACCATTAGCTGGTCCACAACCTAACAAGTTGCGTGAAAGAAAAGAAAGATCCAAAACACAACCAACAAAGACAAGACTAATTGTCTACACCAAGAAACACTGCCAGTGACCTAAGTACAGATGCCAAGCTTCATCAAGAACACAGACAGCATGAGTAGTTGGGAAAATATCTCCTTCAGAAATTAGCAACTTTCATTCTAATGGTCTTCGAGAAAAGTAACTTAGGTAGTATACAAAATGATGACATCAAACAATAATTGTGAATGTTAAAAAGCAACTTAGTATATATAAGTACGATAGTAAATAATAATTACAAATATGTCCAAGAAGCTTGAAGAGGATATGAACCAATGCCATAATGAGAACTAGTAAAATACAAACAGTTTGATGAAATAGTAAAAACAATTCAGGACATTAAAATGTAATTTTCTAAAGAGATATAACAACTTCAAAAGAGCCATAATGAAATAAAATATTCAGCAATTCAAGCAAAAGTTTAGATTAAGCCTCATCGGTATTCGGAATAAACTAAAAGAGAGAATATCATAGAATGAGGGAATTTCATAGCTCTTTTTTGTTTCTTTTTTTATTGATTTTTATTGATCTCTACATTTTTTCTCTGCTCCCCTCCCTGCTTCTGCCCTTCCCTTCAACACTCTCCCAAGGTCCCCATACTCCTAATTTACTCAGGACATTTTGTCTTTTTTCTACTTCCAGTGTAGATTAGATCTACGTATGTCTCTCTTAGTGTCCTCATTGTTGTCTAGGTTTTCTGGGATTGTGATTTGTGGGCTGGTTTTCTTTGCTTTATGCTTTATGTTTAAACACTAATTATGAGTGAGTACATGACATAATTGTCTTTCTGGGTCTGGGTTACCTCACTCAAAATGATGTTTTCTAGCTCCATCCATTTGCCTGCAAAATTCAAGCTGTCATTATTACTCCATTATGTAAATGTCCCATATTTTCCTTATCCATTCTTCGGTCAAGGGGCATTCAGGTTGTTTCCAGGTTCCTTGTGGCATGATTGAGTATCCTTTAAATATATATCCAAAAGTGGTATTACTGGGTCTTGAGGTAGGTTGTTTCCTAATTTTCTGAGAAATCACCAAACTGACATCCAAAGGTGCTGTACCAACTTGCATTCCCACCAGCAATGCAGAAGTGTTCCCTTTACCCCACAACCTCTCCAGCATAAGTTGTCATCAGTGGTTTTGTTCTTGGCCATTCTTAAAGATCGAAGATGGAATCTCAGAGTTGTTTTGATTTGCATTTCTCTGATGACTAAGGATAATGAGCATTTCCTTAAATGTCTTTCAGCCATTTTAGGTTCTTCTGTTGAGAGTTCTCTGTTTAGGTCTGTACTCATTTTTTATTGAATTATTTGTTCTTTTGATGACAAATTTCTTGAGTTCTTTGTATATTTTGGAGATCAGACTCTGTCTGATGTGGGGTTATGGAAGATATTTTCCCATTCTGTAGGCTGTTGTTTTGTCTTGTTGACCATGTCCTTTGCTTTTCTGAAGCTTTTCAGTTTCAGGAGGTGCCATTTATTAATTGTTTCTCTCAGTGTCTGTGTTACTGGGGTTTTATTTAGGAAGTGGTCTCCTGTGCCAATGAGTTCAAGTGTACTTCCAACTTTCTCTTCTATTAGGTTCAGTGTGGCTGGCTTTATTTTGAGGTCTTTGATCCATCTGGACTTGAATTTTGTACATGCTGATAGATAAAGATCTATTTTTATTCTTCTACATGTTGATATCCAGTTATACCAGCACCATTTGTTAAATATGCTTTTTTTTCCATTTGATATTTTTTGCTTCTTTGTCAAAGGTGTGTGGATTAATATCCGGGTCTTCGATTCATTTCCATTGGTCCTTCTGTCTGTTTTTATGCCAATACCAGGCTGTTTCCAGTACTGTAGCTCTGTAGTAGCGTTTGAAGTCAGTCAGGGATTATGATGCTTCCAGAAGTTCCTTTATTGTACAGGGTTGTTTTGGCTATCCTGGAATTTTGCTTTCCATATGAAGTTGAGTACCATTCTTTCAAGGTCTGTGAAGAATTTTGCTGGGATTTTGGTAGGCATTGCATTGAATCTCTAGATTGCTTTTGGTAAGATTGCCGTTTTTACTATTTTAATCCTACTGACACAAAAGCATGGGAGATCTTTCCACTTTCTGTTGTCTTCTTCAATTTCTTTCTTCAAAGACTTAAAGTTCTTGTCCTACAAGTCTTCCACTTGTTTAGTTAGAGTTACTCCAAGATATTTTATGCTTTTTGTGGCCATTGTGAAGGGTGATGTTTCTCTGATTTCATAGCTCTTTTTACAAAGCTAATATTTCACTGAAACCAAGAAACAGAAAAATACCCCATATAAAGAGAAAATGATGAACCAATATCTCAGATAAGCATGGACACAAAATTTCTACAAAAAGTTGCAAACATAATTTTAAATCCCTCAAAAATATTACCCACCATGATCAAGTAGGCTTTATCCCTAAGACACAGAGTTGGTTCAACATAGGTAATTCTATAAAAACAGAATTGACCACATAAATGAACACAAGGATAGGCTACGGATACACAAAAAGCATTTGACAAATCTTCACATCCCTTTTTGAAAAAAAGGCTTGGGATCCCATGTCATATATCTACCATACAATGACGGTATTCTTCAAGTTCACCATCTAAACCTTGCTAATAGAGAAAAGCTCAAAGCATTTCCATAAAATTCATGTACAATATAAGGATGTCCCTTCCCCTCAATCCTGTTGAATATAGTACTGGACCGAGCAAGTTATATTTATGTGTGTGTAGATCTATCTCTATTTCTATGTATGTATGTATATTTCTATCTATCTATCTATTTATCTATCATCTATCAATGTATCTATATCTATCTATCTATCTATCTATCTGTCTGTCTGTCTGTCTGTCTGTCTGTCTGTCTGTCTGTCATCTATATATCCTTTCATCTATCTCTACCTCTCTGTTTCTCTGCCTGTCTGCCTGCCTGCCTGTCTGTCTGCCTGTCTCTATATTTAGAGACAGAGAGGGAGAGAGAAAGAGAGGTCACAATTTCAAAAGAGACGGTTCATGGGATGACTAAGAGGGAGAAAAGGAAGGGAAAATAATTTGGTTATATTGTGTTAAAAATAAAATTTGAGAAAAAAATCAGCAGGATCTGGTCTGTATTTGGAGAAAAAAATAATAGTCACTATTTACTGCTGGTGAATTTGCAAACTAATAAAAACACTATGCAAAATCTGTTTAGAGGGTGTCCCTAAGTCTGGAGATAGTTCTACAATATTATCTAGTCAGACTATGTTTGGAGATATACCACAAAGATTTTTTTTTAAAGTTTCCTTTTTATTTTATTTTGGTTTTTCAAGACAAAGTTTCTCTGTAGCTTTGAAGCCTAACCTGAAACTAGCACTGTAGACCAAGCTGGCTTCGAACTCACAGGGATCCACCTGCCTCTGCCTCCGGAACTCTGGGATTAAGGGCATGCGCCACCACCGCCCAACACCACAAAGATTCTTTATCTTATTACAAAGATACCTGTGCTTTCATATTCTGTTCTGCTCACAGTAGCCAAGGAAAACAAATAAACTAACTATTTATAAACTGAATATTGGGTAACCCCCTTGGGGTTTGAAGCTTTCTGGCATTGAGGAACAACTCTTTGGTAGTATATGCAGTTTTAGAAAGAAAGATTTACATTAGGTTTCATAAATTAACACTGAATAAGCCTTTCAGTCATTTGTGAGAAGCTTGTGGAGGTAAATTCCTTGGTTTCTAGGAATATGTGTGCAGGTCATCATCACCATAAATACAGGTGAGCATGCTTAGCATAAAATACAAGATAAATACCCTTGTTTGCCATGTCCAAGTGTTCAGAATGCGTCCTAGGTGTCTTGTGTCTGCAAATTGTGGAAATTATCTTTGAACTTCATTTTCCATATATGCATAGTAGTGATAAAATAACATCAATCCCCCCCATCCCTCTGCTCTCAGCTCCCCCTCTTTTTTGTCCCTCCCCCAACTCTCCCAGTTGTCTCAGGGGATCTTGTGTATTTCCTCTTTCCATGGTATCCACATATGTCTCTCTTAAATTTGTCCTTGTTTCCTAGCATTTCTGGGCTTGTGAACTATAGGCTGGTTATCCTTTGCTTTACATCCAATATCCACTTATGAGTGAATACAAAACATTTGCCTTTCTGGGACTGGGTTACCTAACTCAGGATCGTTTTATCTAGTTCCATCTATTTGCCTGCAAATTCCAAGATGTCATTGTATTTTTACCACTGACTAGTACTCCATTGTGTAAATGTACCACATTTTGTTTAGACATTCTTCAGTTGAGGGGCGTCTAGGTAGTTTCAGGTTCTGTCTCTTTCAAATAATGCTGCTATGAACATGATTGAGCAAATGTCCTTGTGGTATGAGTGTGAATCTGTTGGGCATAGGCCCAAGAATGGTATTGCTAGGTCTTGAGGTAAGTAGATTGGTTGCAAATTTTCTGAGAAACTGTCATACTGATTTCCACAGAAACTGTACAAGTTTGTATTCCCACCAGCAATGGAGGAGCATTACCCTTGCTCTACATCCTCTTATCCAGGATATGATATCATTGGTGTTTTTTACACTAGTCATTCTGACAGGTATAAGATGGTATATCAGAGTCATTTTGATTTGCATTTCCCTGAAGGCTAAGAATATTGAACAATTTCTTAACTGTCTTTTGGCCATTTGAGATTCTTCTGTAGAGAATTCTCTGTTTATATCTGTACCTCATTTTTAAATTGGATTATTTGGTATTTTGATGCCTAATTTCCTGAGTTATTTATATATTTTAGAGATCAGTCCTCAGTCTGAAATGGGATTGGTAAAGTTATTTTCCCATTCAGTTCACTGCCATTTTGTTTTATTGATTGTATCATTTGCCTTACAGAAGCTTCTTAGTTTCAGGAGGTTGACATATTAAATGTTACTCTCAGTGTCTGTGCTATTGGTGTTATATTTAGGAAGTGGTCTCCTGTGCTCATGCATTCAAGGTTACTTCCAACTTTCTCTTTTATGAGGTTCAGTGTGGCTGAACTTATGTTGAAGTCTTTGAACCATTTGTACTTCAGATTTGTGCATGGGGATAGATATGAATCTGTTTGCATTTTTCCACATATTGACATCCAGTTATGCCAGCACCATTTGCTGAAGATGCTTACTTTTTTGAATTGCTTAATCTTCTTTGTCAAAAATCAAGTGACCATAGGTATGTGGATTAATATTAGTGTCTTTGATTCTATTGGTCCACCTGTCTCTTTTTATGCCAATACCAAGCTCGTTTCATTATTGTCGCTCTATAATAGAGCTTGATGTCAGGGATGGTGATGCCTCTGGAAATTCCTTTATTGTACAGTATTGTTTGGCTATTGTGGGCTTTTTGTTTTTTTCCATAAGAATTTGATTATTGTTCTTTCAAGGTCTGTGAAGAATTGTGTTGGAATTTTGATGGGAATTGCATGAATCTATAGATTGTTTTTTGGTAAGATTGCCATTTTTATTATGCTGATAGTTCGTATCCAAGACCATGGGAGATCTTCCCTTTTCTGATATCTTTTTCAATTTTTTTCTTCAAAGACTTAAAGTTCTTGTCCAGTCCTTTCATTTTTTGGGATAGTGTTACCATGAGGGAACAGGATGGCCAAGATAGTGAAAGAACAGAGAGGGAGAGCAAGGAATGAGATATCTTGATTGAGAGAGTCTTTATGGGGCTAGTGAAAAACCTGGCATGAGGAAAATTCCCAGAAACCCACAGGGATAACTCCAGCTAAGACCCCAAGCAATAGTGGAGAGCATGCCTGAACTGGCCTTTCCTTGTGAATAGTTTTGATGACTACCTTGTCATCATAGAACCTTCATTCAGCAACTGATGGAAGCAGAAGCAGAGATTCACAGCTGAGCATGGGACTGCGTTGCCAGCATCTAGTCAAAGAGAGGGAGGAGTGATGATATGAGCAAAGGAGTCAAGACAATGATGGAAATACCCACAGCTGACCTGAGCTAGTAGGAGCTTGCTTACTGTGGACTGACAGTGGGGGAACCTGCATAGGACCAAACTAGGTCCTCTGATTGTGGGTGACAGTTGTATTGCTGGGGCAGTCTGTGGGGCCACTGGCAGGGTGACCACGATTTATCCATAGTGCTTGAACTGACTTTTTGGAGCCCATTCTCTTTGTAGGGATGCCTTGCTTTGACTAAATATTGGAGGGGGGGACTTGGTCCTACCTCAAAGTGATGTGCCAGGCTTTGTTGACTTCCATGGGAAGCCTTATACTCTCTTAGGAATGGATGGGCATGAGGTGGGTGGAAGATGGGGGAAGCAGGATGAGAGGAGGGAGTGAGACCTAGGATTGGTATGTGAAATGAGGAAAGAGTGTTTTAAAAAATAAAAAAACCTACCAAATTCAGGAATGTGCTCTAAATATTAATTTACATATATTAAATGCTAACTGCATTGTGGTACCAATGCTAGTTGTAATGACTGTATTTGTTCCTAGTAAATCTTATTATAATTTTTATTGTTTGAGAATTTCACACATGTGTACACAATGAAATGTAATTATATACACCCCAATTTTAATAATGCAACTTATTCCACATACACCAACACATCTTCCTCCCAACACATCCTCCTTGCAACCTCATATTGTCTTGTTTTTTATTTTTGTAAACTCAAAAAGTCCAATTATTGCTCATATGAGCATAGGTAGATAGTTGTCCACTGGAGCATAGGAACCTACCAGAGCTCACACACTCAAAGAAGAATGAATGGTGTTAATGGCATCCCTATGGTCAGCTTGGGTACATGGTAATAAGAGTACAGCTTCTTTAAAATAAATGGCATAATGTTAGCAGAGTTTAGTATTTTTTAAAAGCAAATATTCAATCCTTTCTCTCTTAATAATTCATTAATAAAAATCCTGTTATTATTCCTTTATTTCTCAAAAGATACTGCTGATTAATTAATTAGTTAGTTAATTAGTTTTACTAAAGAAGTAAGTCAATTTTAGTGAGAGGTTCCTACTATTGAGATTTCTGTTTTATATTGTCATGGGCCCATAGGAAAACAGTAACGTTAACTGATCTATCAACAACCTTTTCAATGAGAAAATAATTTAATTTTATTATTGAAATTATGTTAAAATTATATCTGATTTTCCTTTACCCCAGGCATTTAAATATATCAGAGAACAAAGCCAGGGAGAAATAGCCTCATTGCCCCCTAAAGAGTAATTCCTTATGGCATAAATCTGAACTGTTTGAGCCCTGTAGCTGAGTGGGAGTTCTTACTGAGCTATTCCTGGCTGCAGACAAGCTGCCCTTCTATCCTTTGCTGTACCTGGTTAGAGTGCAATTGTCTCCTCTGGGTGGCTGGCATTTTCTTTTGGCCTCATGATTTCAACTATTTTTCTCATCAAGAAAAAACATATTTTCTGTCAAAACGTGAATTTTTCTTTGTGATGTACCGTTACTTAATCAAATAGTCAGTATGATAATTTTTCAAAATATGTCAGTTTCTTCGGGGAACTTATGCAAAGATATGATGGTTATAGTCTCCTAACAGGAACACTGGACAGTTCAAAGACAGATAGTCCTTGGGACCTATTCTCTGTCACTGATGAGCTAGCTTGATTTGAAAGAAAAAGAATCCAGGTCAAATCATCCTTTCCAATGCTTGTGTTACAAAATGCTGTCAGGAAATATGTAGTCTGAATCATGTATTCTTCCGCCTAAGGTGAATCTGAAAAGGAAAGTTAAGACGAATCTTCTTTTAAGCTTGGCAAAGATATTTTTGAAGAACTGAGGTATTCCAGTGAATGGTTTTTATTGTATTTATTTATTTGTTTGTTTGTTTGTGTATATCTCTGTGTATGTGTGAAACATGCATGTGATGTGTTATGGCACTTGAGTGGAGGTCAGAGGAGATTTTTCGGGAGTTGGTTCTCTCCTTTAGCACCTGGAACCTGGGGATTGAAATCAGACCATTAAGCCTTTAAGAAAGTGTCATTACCCAATGAGCCATCTCTCTGGCCACCAGGGAGTTTTAATGAGAGTTTAGCAGAAAGAGTTTAATGGTTTTCCAGGTAAGCCCAATAACTAAGTAATTGTCTATGCTGACTTTGTATTATAGTATCTAAATTATTAAGGTACCAAGCACCAGTCCTTACACATCAACTTGAGGCTCTAATAGTTTAAATATCTCAATCCACAGACAGAACATGCCCTTGAAACATCTATTCAAATTTTTATTCCTCTAGAGGGACATTTCATATTCAAATCCTAACAACAGGTGTCCTCCAAAATAAAATTAACCTTTAACCCCTCATGGTGAGTCAATTCATCAGTACCATTGCTGGGAGCAGAACATCATGGACAGGATGTGAACAGTCTATATAGAAGCTGGCTTAGATGAGACAGAGGTGGAAATGAAGAAGTACAAAGATGGAAAGATGAGTGCTCAGGGATAATATGGATTTCACTTCTATTTTTCAATTCTGATTCCTATACTTTAAAGACACTGATCCTCCTAAATGAGCACCAAGAAAACCATTTGTGTATTGGGAATAGTGTAAAGACCTTTACTTTATTAACTCTCTTGCTCTCATTTTAAACTGAAGTTAGGTTTTTTTGTAATATAATTTATTCTGATTATGGTTATCCTCCCCCAATACTTCCCAGATGATCCCCATTTCCTTACCACCCACATCCACACACATTTTTCCTCACACTCATTAGAATACAAACTAGAATCTAAAAATTATAATAGTAATTATTATTATTATTAGTTTAGCAATAATAATATAAAGTTAGATAAAATAGAACAAAGCAGACCAGGACAAAACAAACAAATGAACAGAAGAAAAAGAGCCAAAACAATTCAAGAAACATATAGAATCAGAGACACACACATTAGCACACACAGAAATCTCATTAAAACACCATAATAAATACACAGAGGACATGTAAAGGTAAAAACAAAAGCAAGAACAAGAACAAAACAAACAAAATATTATGACAAAAAGAATCCTTCAAAATGCCAGTGGATAAGTTCCTTTAGGGTTGATCATCTACTTCTGGGTATAGGGCTATTTTGAAACATTTTAAAATACCAAAAAAGAATTAACAGCTGAGAGCTATGGTATGTATCTCTTTTTATATATCTGTCAACTTCTATCTATATGATTGGTTAGATAAACGAAGATATTCATTCATGATCCGAGTCCTCAGAAAGAGCTTCACCACTGTTTCTGATTATTCTTTCAAAGTCTAGTGATTTTTTAGGAAGTTTGGGTATTTGGAAAGTTTTTACATTATTAGGAATTTCATCAGCATTTCTGTTACAACGGTGAGTTACTAATGTAATGGGTTCACCTAGCATCTCTTTCTTTTTTGCTACAATTTAAAAAGAAGCAAAAAGAGCTTTCTGCAAAAGTGCTATTCACATTTTGTTCATTTATTTATCAAAGACATATCGATCTACTTCCAGGGAAGCTAGAGTCTTTCCTCAATGTTAGATGTTCAATAATGCTCTTAAAAACTCACTCGTGTAGGAGACCCAGGGAACATAGATACTGTATAGTACAGGCCAGGTAGAGGCACTACCTTCCTGTGAGACTGTAGATGAAGTCTCTAGGTATGGTTTTTATTTGGGAACACACATTTTCATGTAAAAAGAAAAATGACTTTGAGAAAAGTTGTTGCAAAATTGTAAATGTGAAAGATAAATAATGAGAGGAGGCATGTGGTTTCTTAAAAGTTCCACAGAACTTTTTCCAGAAGGAAAACTGGAAAGAAGTGTGGCTCAAGGCATGCTCTACTCCATCACCATCCATCTTAAGTTTTAGAAACAGCTTCTCCCTGAACTTGGTCAAAGTTTTGCTAGTCTGGCTGGCCAGTGAACCTCAGGGAAACTCTCACCTTTGACATTTAAAATCTGACTCTATAGGGTCCTACTACCATGCCTGGCTTTTTCCTTAGACTTGAACTTAAGGTTTCATAGTTGTACAAAAAGCATTTTAACTCATCAAGCTATCTCTTTAGAACAAACCTGAGGAAAACCTTTGTAATAAATGACTTTTTGTGCTTCAAACATTGTAATATGTCATCAGTTCCATTCTAAAAGTGAGGTTTCTATATCCTGAAAATGCCTGTATTTCCAGACGTTAGCACAGATTCCCCCAAACAATGTATGTTTAAATTTAATGAATTAAATCAGATGCAACACAATGTTGGGCTTGGGATACATTTTAATATTGTGAGAAGTACAGCCTTTCTTACAATGATGTTTAATGGCTGTGTCCCTGTTTTACCTCATTTTCTTTCTTCCCCTTGAGTTCATTTGTTCTCCCTTTCAATTTAGTCAGTTGTAGTAGACTGTGTGCTTAAGCTTCAGTCAATGAAGACCAGGCAAGTTCCCTTGCATTAGACATGAAACTGAGAGGCAAACTTGGTCATGTGTGCTTGCTCTTTTGTTTTAGGTCATAGTGAATCCCCTTTTCCAAAATAAAATTATCTTGCTGGGTTACTTTAGGTTTGTTCTGTTCATTTGTGTTGAAGACAGTAGATTATTTCCCTTCAATGTTGGTATTTGCTTTGGGTATTGATATTACAATTCTTTCCTTTTCCTGAGGATTGGAGAATTCTACACTGTACTCTAGCTACATGCGACCCTCATAGTTAAAGTGTATGATCCTCCGTTTGTGTGAAGTGTATTTTCAGCTTCAATTTTATTAATACTAATGTTACTTTTATCATTAGCCATCTTGAGCATGTTTGGGGATAGATACACATTTATATGAAAATATTAGATCAACACTGCTAATATATGCCAGACCTCTTCAAAACAGAAAGAACAGAGATAGATCCCATCAGCACCCAGCCACAGGCTCACCCTGAACATGTCTTTTTGAAGGTGTCTATGGGTCACTTGTTCACATCTCCTATTCTCCCTTTTGTTTAGAATTCTACAATCCCAAAGTCCTTTATCTCATTAATGATTATCACTTGCTTTTTAATTTTTTAAATTTAAAAAGATATAAGCATTGTGTTAACATACATATAAAAATTACATATAAAAAATTATCAAGCTTTGTTTTTAATAAACATAAAGACTTAGGGTTGAAATGCAGCTTTATGGTAAAGGATTTGCCCAGAAAATAAAAGGGCCTGTGTTTTCAGTCTAGCAATAAGCAAATAAACAAAGAATCACACATATTCAAACAGATTGCATATTAATTTCACTCTTGATCTTCCAAAAAATTCTTCTAAATTAAAAAAAGACAAAAACTAAATGTTAAATACATCCAGGGATTATTTAATCTATTTCATTACCTATACCTATATGACAAGAAATTTCCAACATTTTTATATTAACATTCTTTATTAATAAAAAAAACCTCAACAAATAAAAATCCAACACATGATCTGACATTGCAGAGAAAACCTGGGTGCATTCTAGTGCTCTAAAGTCATGGTGGAAGAATCTGTAGCTGCTTGAGATAAGTGACCACTTTGAATTCAGGAATTGGAATCTTCACCACTCTCCTGAGAGCACTAGCCAGGCAACCATACAATATCCTTGAAATCTATTGCCTCGTCTTTAGGACAGATCATTAACTCAAAGAGACACTATAATAATTAAACTAATGTATGTAAATTAATTGCTTTGATAAAATTATATTTTAACCTTTAAAATTATACAATTTTTTGAGCAAATTTACAAATCTTTGTTATCAGATATTTAAATGTATGCCTTTGTCAGTGAACTTAGTTTAAAGTTAATACTTTCCTTTGAGAACAGAGTTTTACCACTCTCCTACTTATCCATCTGCCTTGAAATAAATTCAAATGACTGATCTAGAATTTCTTTTTTGATATTCAACATAAAAATTAATGATTTTGTTAATGGACCTGTGTTCTTCAATGTTGTCTTCAGATGAAAATAGCCACCATCTTTATCAAATCATCTGTTTTTGTTTTCAAGGGACCATCAAGTTATGACCTATTGAATATTTTTCTGGTGATAAAAGGTGGATTAGAAGGCCAATTGATTCTTACTTGAGATTCTAGCCGCTCCTCATAGCTATTTGCGTACATTTCTCACTTTTTACATGTTCCCTAAGTGTCTCTGGAGTTACTAGGGTATATAGGCTGATGATGTGTAGACTTTCTAGTGTGGCTACTTTAGAGTTATTCATGCACCTCTAAGCAATCTCTCATGCGTGTTCTGCAAGCAAGCCCAGTAAACTTATCCCTTCCCATGGTAACTTTGGAGATTGTATTTTGGCTTATAGTCGATCAAGATAAGTACAGGCAGTTATAGTTTATGTCTTCTATAGGGATAAATTCTCAAAGCAAAGAGATCAATAATACCAAGGTGATTATTGTTTGAAATCAAAGAGAAAAATAGCATAACTAGCTACACGTGGCACATGTTACTCACCTTGAAAGATTCTACACATTGGTAGCACAATAAAATGAAAATAATTGAAATCTTCTATGAAAGTGTGTTGAGAAGTGAATGTTAGGCCACTGTGGCAGTTCAAAGTAATTGGACTTTTCTTGATTATATCTTACTTACCTAATAAAGAGTAGGACATTAAAAGAAACTTTTAAAAGTTTATAAAAATCATAGATTTCAAACATCAAAGTTGTGTTCATAATTATTTTCTTATTTCTCTTTTAAAGTGTAGTATATACCACCATTATTATTTCTATATTAGTGAAATGTCTTGCAATTTATAATCTAATTGAGAATAAAGGAAAGTTAGATGGATTAGGTAGACAAGAAAAGTGAAAGTGGGCTCCTGTAGATGGAGACTACTTGTTTGTTTCTGGGCTCCCAGAGTCAATGAGATGCTACGTAGGTGCTGCAGGAGACAGATGCTGGATACTGCAAAGAACCTTACCAATAGGCCACAACCACATGACCATATACAGATTAATAGAAATGGGTTAATTTAAGATATAAGAGCTAGCCAATAAGAAGCATGAACTAACAGACCAGGCAGTTGTAATAATACAGTTTCTGTGTGATTATTTCAGGTCTGGGAAACTGGGAAATGAATAAGCTTCTGACTACAGGCTACTTGTGATGCAACTTCTTGTTTGTGGAGATCATCATTGGGAAAAGCGATAGGAAGGCACTGGGGTGATATACAAACAGGATCAAGAGGAAAGATTCAGGGTGTATGAAATACCCAAGCCTGTGTATATTTAGCAGATTCCCAACTTTTGCCTTCTCCTATTCTGAAGAATATAGCTTTTATTTTCCCTTTCATTTTGGATTGTTCTTCTGTCTTTCCCAGTCATTCAAATCTTTTTCTTGTCAGTCAACCAGTTAGGTAGACTCCAAGACAACTATCAAACATCCAGGATGGGAATTTAACATCTTTTTTTTTCTTACTGAAATATCATAAGTGAGATATGGCTTTTAAGAGAATCATGTATATTTTAAAAGTCACAGTGTCAAACATTAGCTAACTACAGCTACATGATTTAATAATTCAGTCATAATGATGTGTACCTATATTACTATGTAGCTGATTTGAATTTTTCTCCCAAGGATACCATGCATTTGATTTTAAAATATATTACCTGTGCCTAAAACTTTTCATTCATTCTCTAATCCTTACATGAAATTAGTGCAAATTCTCAGATGGGTGATGGTACCGGAATTAGATTTATATATGCAAATGCACAGCTTTTGACTCAAAGAAAAGGAGAGTCTATTCTGACATGAAGTATGAGTGACTGTGGCCCAGGAACACAGATTTAGGTTACCCAAATCTCATATTCCAAGATGGAAGCAGTTTCGTGATATTTTTATAGTAACAAAGCAAGGAAATAAATCTAATAAAATTAAGATGCCTTTCACATTCATTGGTGGCAACTTTTAGTTAAAGCAAAGGTGTGTGAAGAAATTACTATCATCAGCCACGAGGGCCCCTTGCTGCTGTCTGAACTATCCAAAATATTTACCTAATGGTCATAAATATGTTGTCAAGTGCAGAGAATGACAATGGACTGCTGTTGGAGGGAGACTGCTTGTTTGTTTCCTGGCTGCCCAGAAACCAAAACAGTCACACAGAAACTATATTGTTTAAAGTCTCTCATTTGGTGGTGTCCATTCTTTCAATATGCTTAGAGTCAAATGTGGAACATATGTCTTTGTAGAATACAAGCTGGTTCAGGGAAGAGGAAGCCATGAAATACACAAAGATTTCTGTGTCTGCCAGTTGTGACTAACTAGAAGTCATGGAGAACAACCCAAAACAGATGGAAGAGCAAGCATCTGATGGCTTTTGTTAAATCTTACAATGTTTATGCTTTCTAATACACAGCAGGATGTAATGGAAGAGGTTTAATAAAAAACTGCATGTTGTAAATGACAATCTCCATTTTCCTCTCCATAGATGTGAAAAATCAATGCATGCATAATATTATTTATTACACTAAAATATTCACTAGGAAAATATTAATATTCATTAGAAATATTTGTTCTCTTGCTTACTTTTATGTTGCCACAGGCAAAGAGAAAATTGTATGCTCTCAGATTTGCAAAACTAAAATAATTCCTAATTATTACACTATTAAAAGTATAATGGATACATATTAATTTAAACAAACTTGACCATCAGCTAATAAACTTGAAATTTACTAACTTTTAAAAACTATGGTATGTGAAAAAGACAACTTTATAGTTTTCTTCTCTCTAACTTGAATTTTTGCTTGCTGATGACTGTTGGGGTACAACCATGTATTGCTTTCATGATCTCTTTTAAAAACGTTGGTGAGAACCTTCATAGGTAAAAGTGTACAAGTGCTGGCTCTACTAAACTTAGAGTTTTCTGAAAAGCACTGGAAAGCACTACTGAAGGCAGGTGGGTCTCTGACTTTCAGCCTCCTGAAACCTAGATTCACTTTATTCAATTCACCGTTAACTTGAAGGCAGACAACTTGGAAAACAAAGGCTGGTCAAATAATCTGCCTCCTGCTGAGTAGCTTCTGGGGAATACAACCTTCTCTCTGGAACTCTTCCTTTGTTATAATCGCGAGTAAATTTTTGGTACATCTGGAGATTACTAACCCAATATTTTTGAAAAGCAAAGGCTAAAAGATACACTTCAATACTGAGCTATATGAGAAGATAATACATAACAATGAAAGCCATGGGTGAAGGGAAAAATACCAAGTGAACCACTGAATGAAAAAAGCCTGACAAACTATACTCATCATGTGCTCTGAACTGGCATAGAAAGAATAGAGTTATCATGGACCATGGATGGATTGTACTAGACAGTGATACTCTTCTTCGTAAAACTCCATAACCAGTCAATATCACCAGTTGGCAACCAAATGTTAAGGGGTATTTGCCATTCAATCTACAACAGAAATCAAACTTAAAATTAATGTAAGTTATTATAAATAACACACGACAGAAAAACTGATAAGAGTATTACCTTAAAGTCAAGAATTATTAAGTTCTTGGGATTCGAGAGTTGTTTTGGTGGGTAAAGGTGCTTATCACCAGTCTTGAAATCTGAGTGTGTAATCCTTGGGTCTCACATGGTAGACGAGAACCAACTTTGGCACACTGTCCTGTCTGACCTTCACACAACAACTGTGGTTTTGTGTGTCCATGCTCACACTCATCCATTTATACACCCTTATCCTCTACCCCATTCTTGGATTCCTTATCTAGTGTTAAGTGCTAGGCCATTGTTTATATTCTGAGTTGCAAATTAACCATCAATGAAAACATTGCAGTAAGAGCAAGTTCTGCTTATTTTTTCAAGCTCAAAGAAGGTATCACTTGCGAAAATTCAAAACTATGATGGCACAGGTTTTTATTTAGGTTTGGTCTCAAATTCTTGTTGCATTGTTTTTTGTTGTTGTTGCTTTTTTGCATGCTATTGGGTCAGGGCTTTACTATGCTGCTAATTTTTGAGGTTGCTAAACCTGTCTTTTATTTCTGCCCATGCTCCACTCCAAGTCTCTGATTTCATGAGTTCAAGTTGATTCAAAACTATACTAGGCGGAAAGGAGTTAATTTCCTTATTGGTATTTCAGATATAAAGAGAAAAGGAATATTAATTACCTTGGTTGATAATTTTATGCTCTGTGAAAGTGTTGAAAAGATCAGAATCTAGCATGAAAACAAAGGGGAATCACAAGGAAGATGATAACACAAATGTTACTTCATTGAAATGGCGCTCAATGTTGTGCTGTATATGTAGTAATATTCAAGAGCTTCATTATTTTATTTAGTGTTAGAGGAACTAAACAATATTTCAGTGGTCCCATTGGTGAAAACATTGTTGATAGGATTCAGCCTTTTAATATCTGGTTTCTTTATTTCACAAACTCAAATATAAATTTCAACAAACAAAAATAATAGTTTGTCAATATAGAACTGTGGTAATTCCCAACTTAATCTTTTTAAAGCATTATGCCTGTTTTGTCTTGGAATTTAAAGTGTTTTCCATATAGTTTGACTATAACTTAAGGTTGCTTCCTGAAACAGTGCTATTTTGTTGTTGTTTCCACTGTCACTGCACTTCTTGACTTGTCTACCTGGCCAAACAGAGGACTGTCTTTTCACATGTCATCTGAGGTTGCAGATCCCAGGTCTCTTTATGGGTATGAATCAAAAGTCTTCCCACCCACCTCCACCACAATTACTTATTTGAAATTACGTGCTCTTTAAAATGTGACAGGTACCTTTAAAATGTGACATACAGCAATTATTTCCACTCAAGGTTGTTATGGGAGCAAATTTAAATTGCAAGCAACCCAATAGATGTGGCTATTAAAATAGAGATGCTATCATCATAGCTACATTAAAATATTAATCAATTACAATTGTGCGAAGTACACATGAATGGATACGGTCTGATGCATAGTAAGCATTCTGAGGTAAAAGGAACATTTTGCACTTATGCTTATCAATGTTCCTTAGTAGTCCTCAGGAAAAACTCTCTATGGATGAAGATTAGTTACCAATAAATGGCTATTGTTATATTCTAATCTGCCAGCACTTTTGTATGTCACAGTTTTTGTACCTCACAGAATAAAAATGAAAAGAAAATATAATGACCAAGTTTTGTGAATGCTTCTTTGGGAATATTATGGGCAGAAGCCAAGCCCATTCATAAAGATATCTGTATGTAATCCCATTACCCCACACAAATTTCTTTCCTTTTTTATTTTTCCATTCAAAAATTTACACTTCCTCCCCTTCTCCTTTCAACTCCTACTCCCCCACTAACTCTCCTCCCTCTGCCTCCATCTTTAAGAGAGGGCAGGGTACCCTGCCCCGTGGGAAGTCCAAGGCCCTCCCTGCTCCATCCAGGCCTAGGAAGGTGTGCATCCAAGTAAACTGAGGTCCCAAAAAGCCAAACATGCAGAAGATACAGGTCCCAGTGCCATTATCGATGGCTTCTGAGTCTGCCCCCATTGGCAGCCACATTCAGAGAGTCCAGTTTGATCATATGCTCCTTCAGACCTGGTCCAGCTGGATTTGGTGAGCTCCCATTAGATCAGGCACACTTTCTCAGTGGGTGGACCAACCCTTTGTGGGCTTGACTTCCTTGCTCATCTTCTCCCTTCCTTCTGCTCTTCAACTGGACCTTGGAAGCTCAGTCCATTGCTCTGATGTGGATGACCACACAAATTTCAATGTGGCCTTTTTTTTTTTTACAATTAATACCGAGAATAAATTTATTTTTCAACTTTAATTTTATTATTCTCCCAAAATTGTATAAAGCATATTCAAGTCTATACATTAGAAAATTTCATGTACCAATAATAATTATACAGTGGCAGTAATAATTGGAGCACAAATTCAAGGAAAAGAGAAATAAATGAGCAAAAAAATCCAAAGTTTCCTATAAAATGTCATAGAAGGTAGAAAAGCATTCACTGATAAAATTCCTGCAAACAATTCATGGATATAATACTTTTGATAAAATTTTCCTTGGCTAAGTGCCAGTTAATGTGATATGTCTTCAAATAATTAAAATCCAATTTATCACATATATTTACTTCAAAGTAATATTCATATTATGAAACTGAATTATGATAAAATATGTTGAGAAATTATGTTTAGAAATCCTTTTTTCAAAATCACACTCATTACTATTCTGTGTTTTTGAAGATTTAATGCCTTTTGCAACATTTTATTCCTAATGTGAAATTCATATCTTAAACTTATGAAAAATTAATTCATGAATATTTCTCATTTCATTCTGCCTTAAAAGCCTAAAACCAAATGAAAAAAATATGTTATACTTAAAAATTATGAAGCAGTTATTTTTAAATGTTAAAAGTATTTCTGTATGCACTCTGTCAAAGAAGATGATATACTGAATGTAAATTGTTCTGGATTTAACTTTTGAAGATCATAGGTTATACTGGGATTTCAAATATGTGTATCTTCAGAATGTGGTGCAGGAGAATTTATGTATTCTGTCAATCATGTTTTTAATAAACGCTGATGGCCAGTAGCCAGGCAGGAAGTATTGGTGGGAAAAGCAGACAGGAAGTAGAGGTGGGGCAATGAGAACAGGAGTATTCTGGGAAGAAGGAAGCTTCCTCCACAGTCCTGTACAGACACTGAAGAAGCAGGATGTGACCTGCCCCTCTGAAAAAGGTACTGAGCCATTTGGCTAACATATACTAGAATAATGGGCTAATAATTAGCTCTTCTTATAAGAGCTAATAAGAAGCCTGAGCTGATGGGCCAATCAGTTTTATAACTTATGTAGACCTGTGTGATTCTTTGGGACCTAACGACTGTGGGAGCTGGAGAGGACAGAAACCCCAACAAGCAGACCCTCATGTTACAGAATGGTGCCCACATGGACAACTGCATCCATATAAAGCCTGACAGAGCTTGGGAAGTAATTCTAGACAGAAAAGAATAGAGTAAAGCATGGTTTCTTGGTAGCAGCAATATCTGGATCTGCTCTGGTTAAGAGAGGCTTCCTGACTCAGTTTCAGCTGCAAAACCTTGCAGCTCTTTTAAGAGGTCCTGCCACAAAACACTTCAATGGTGTTGATCAAAGCTGACTGCATGCTTTTTGGTTTTCAGAGATAGCAGGAAAAAAGCTGCAGCTGCACTGTTTTAAAATGCCGGCTTTCTGGGCCATCCTGCCAGGGCAAATGCTGACTCTTTCAGCCAGGCAGTCTGACTAAGAAGCATTTGAGTGTGGTTTGTGAGCAGACTACTAGAGCTTGCTTGCTGGCAGGGACCTTGACATGCCATAGAGTTGTGGCAATAAACATGGCTCTAGCAAGTACCTCCACCATGAACCTGGAGTCTCACAAAGCTAAGGAATGGGCTGGATCCAGCCGTTAAAGCCACAGCTTTAATCCTACCCATATTGCTTAGCAAATTAAAGACTCATGTGGTCAAAAAAAGACAGATATAGAGTAAAGAGAAATTCAAAGATGAAGGAAACCTCTAAATGGTTTACAGTGTATTCAAAATATAAGCAGGCTAAAGGTTAAAGTCCTTAAAATAAAAAAGAAAGAAAGAGAGTATTTGGGTGTGGTGGTACATGCCTTTAATCCCAAAGCTTGGGAGGCAGAGGCAGACAGACCTATGTGAATTCAAGGTGTGGTAGCACACACATTTAATCCCAGCACTAGGGAGGCAGAGGCAGGTGGATCTCTGTGAGTTCAAGGATAGCCTGGTCTACAGATGGAGTTCCAGGACAGACAAAGGTATACAGAGAACCTGTCTAAAAAAGCCAAAGAGTAAAAGTAAAAATAAAAAAAAGAGGTTAAATAAAGCCACATAAAGATGAAAAATACACAGAGAATCTGAATACTGTATGTTATTATACTCTCTTTTAATTGCTTGAATTCTGAGGAAGGAGCAACAGCTGCTAAAAGATATTTGTTTATAAATGCTGCTGAATTTATCCAAGATCAGTATTTTCAAAATACCTTGACTTCAAAATTGAAGTAAAAGAGTATGTTACCTTGGAGAAGAGATTTTGCTTTTGTTTCCACAGGAAATGAGAGGCTGTGGATTCATTCTGAGTTAAGAAAATCAGGTTTGATCAAGGAAACCACCTGAAAAATCTCTGATAGGAACAGATGGCCCAGATGTCTGAGTTCTACATCCAGAACAGATTCAAGACTGCTGCCTGAGATGATCAAGACTCACAGAATACTCCAGTCAGGACTTGATCATAATTCTAAATTTTCTTTAGGTTCCCATAAGATTATCAGTGCCCCCAACTAGCAGGAAGTAGCCCGGAATACTACACCCACATTACCAAAATATGGACTATGGATATTTTCCTTTGTTTAAAAAAGGGGGTGGGGTGGGGTACAATTCTGTATTATGTCAATTAAGTTTTAAATAAATGCTGATTGGCCAGCAGCCAGGCAGGAGGTATGGAGGGACAAGACAGAAAGTAGAGGTGGGGCAATGAGTACAGGAGTATTCTGGGAAGAAGGAAGCTTCCTCCACAGTCCTATCCAGACACTGAAAAAGCAGGATGTGACCTGCCCCACTGAAAAAGGTACTGAGCCATTTGGCTAACATATACTAGAATAATGGGCTAATATAAGTTATAAGAGCTAATAAGAGTTTGAGCTAATGGGCCAATCAGTTTTATAACTTATGTAGACCTTCTATGTGATTCTTTGGGACCTAACGACTATGGGAACCGGGCAGGGCAGATATCTCAAGAAGCAGCCCTCATGTTATAAGAATGTCAAAAAATCATCAAAGCAGGAGAGAAAAAATGGGTGTGGTAACTTAGAGGTTCCTTTTCTCACACACATTTATTGGAAGCAGAACAAAGGTTATCTCAAAAATATTTTAGAAAAAGCATCAATAATTTTCCTCCAAACATTGTTACCGTAGTCTATGGTATCAGCAGCTACATATATGTGTATGTGTATACACACATATACATACATTCACATATACATATGTGTATACATGTGTGTATTTGTGTGCATTGTGTGTGTTTGTGTATATTTGTTTATGTGTATGTGTGTTATAAGGCACATCATTTGTTCTGTCCTTTCTTTCTAAGATTATGTGCTCAAAAGTCTGGAAAAAATGGATACCAATTTTGTAAATTTGAACTATGTATTTGTTCTGTCCTTTCTTTCTAAGATTATGTGCTCAAAAGTCTGGAAAAAATGGATACCAATTTTGTAAATTTGAACTATGTTATAAAAGATTACTGTTGAATAAATAAAAACAATATGATTTTCTCTACAAACTCCTAATTTCTCACCTGCAACTGTCTTTCTAGTCATCCATAGTTGACACATTCCTATGAAAGAGAAGGGAAACTGTCACTAAGCTTAGCTTAGTGAGTGACCTGAATATGTAAATTTACAGATGAATCCCTCATGACAAATCAATATTTATTTCTTTATTCTTTTGCAATTTGTCAATTAAATGCTTTTTACTTTGGAATCTTGGGATGAACAGTGTTAAAGAATAGTGTTCAACTAAAATTGTCTAAGAACTAAAACATATTCATCATTGTGAAATCACCTCTATTTGGCATCTTTGTCATAATTGTGATGTTCTACTAATTAAAGATTGCAAGAGACATAGGATGTTGGGGCCCATAGGCTCCGGTACACAGGTACCTAACTGATATGTCTCACTAAAACCAAGCCCCTTCTCTATATTTCTCCTTATAACGACAATATCTCCTCCCCAATGCCTCTTAGACACCTTTCCACAACCACCCAACTTTCTTTTTTAGGTCAACCACACATTCAAGTTCAAGTTTTTGTGTGGATAAAGAAAGGAAGACCTAACATTTGGCTGTTGTTCTTGCCTACTCAAGCATCTACTTTCATTTATTCTCATAAAATAGCTTTATGTTTACTTCTATGTATTACACCTATGGTATTTACACATTAAAAACCCTGAGAAGGCACACCAAAATGCAGTAATGCCACATTAATAATGGAAAAAGAGGCTTCTTCTTGGTGACAATAAAAAGTGAGCCCAAATTTAAGATCTTTACTTTTCTGTCTCTTTCTTTCTTTCTTTCTTTCTTTCTTTCTTTCTTTCTTTCTTTCTTTCTTTCTTTCTTTCTGTCTGTCTGTCTGTCTGTCTGTCTGTCTGTCTGTCTGTCTGTCTGTCTGTCTGTCTGCCTGTCTGCCTGCCTGCCTATCTGTCTTTCTGGAGTTTCTGGTTATTGGATGGTGTTTTATCTTTATGGTGTGTCTGAAATATGTCTCTATCGTCTATGTGTTGTGCCTTTCTGTGTACTATTATCTAACAAAGGACTCTATTCTGTACTTATTGAAAAGTTCAGAAAATGTGGTTTCCATGTAGTTTTCTACAGAAATCTTAAACTGAGTTTTATGAGGGCAAAGGTTACTTTATTGACCTAAAACAACACTCAAAACCACACACAGAGATTATCAACCAATAACACATTTGCTTTAAAAAATTATGGGATATTTGTTTAATAGGATTGTTTTCAATCTGTTGGTTGATTTTAGCAAATGACTATCACAATAAACTCATATAGATATATCTTATTCTGGGCCAGAGGCATAAAAGCACATAACTTAATATTAAAGCTATGCATTTAGCTTAAACTGTAAAAGATGATTGGAAGGGAAGTATAGAGCTAGTAAGCCTGGTTACATGAGTCTTTGAGGCAAGTTAAACTTAAACTGGTGGAGTAGACAGTAGGACAGCAGTTTAAATAAGGAGTCGTAAAAGTTCTCAAGGCATATTATTAAATTGTTTGCAAGGTCTGCCAAATGCTGAGTCTCTTTGAAGGCAAGACATATTTTCAGAAAAAACAATACTCCACTGCTCACTTTTACATTCTAAATTTTGAGGAATATAAAATAATTATATTCTCTTGATCTTAACTTGATTTCTAAAAGTTTCTAAAGTTGCAGTTTTAGCTAAAGAGTATGAAAAAAAATCTGAAACAGGATCACCCGAAAAGATTCCATGGTATGCTACAATTGCCCCCAGCTAGCTGTTCTTGATTTTCTGAATTGTATACTTTCTAAAACTTCTTCACTCCTCCTCCTGATTTTCTTCTGATCAAGAACTCATCTTCTTACACATATGTATATGTCTGCACATGCAAGGATGAATATTCACACATGTGAATGCATGCACATGTATTTGTGTGTATACATGGTTTATGTATGTTAGAACATAACCCAAAATTATGTTCTACTGGTTGTAACTAAGCCCTTTTTTATAATGAAATTGTGAAGACTGAGAACACTAGTTTATTCTATCAGAGTGAATTGACACAGTAAGAGATCACAGCAGTATTTAAGAGAAACGACATGGGGTGGAGAGAACTGGCCATAGTAGGCACTCAGTTCCAGAAGTGGGCATTTCAGTTTTGTTCTGGATAAAAGCAACACAAAGGCCAGTGACTTTGAGACTGCTATTAACAAATGTTTGTAAGTTGATACTCTGAGGATAGGAGACACATCAACCATTCTGCTTGGACTTGGGGGGGGGAGGATGAACATGTTTGGAAGATTAAAGAAGGTGATGGTGCCTCATTAAGAACCAGTACTGATGATGATCAGGATATAATTGATCTGTAATATTTGAAGAAGGGGAGGAACAAAAGCAAATGCCAAATTCAAGGTATAAAAATATGAGTAAGATGGATAAAATCAACATAAAACGGGATGGAAATATTAAAACAAAGATTAAAAGAGGCAACATAAATGTACAAAAATTTGAATAGGAAAAATAGTAAGCCCACATGTGAGAAAGTGCAACTTAGATTTATCGTCCATATATGTTATAAAAACAAAGTCTTTTAGTGCTTGCTCAATATATTCCAAAACTAAGCATGAAATAATTCTAAGAAAAATATATTTTCTATATTCTCAATTGTGTTACTTGTATACTATAGGTTTTTCTGAGATAGTATTAAAGTAGAGATATAAGACCAAAATATAATTTAAAATACCAGAGCATGTTTTAATCAGTATAGCTTTTTGGCATACTTGAAGACTAAGAATTCTGACTAATATAATTACAACAATCTAGGGTGGCTACATCTTGTGAAAATTTGAAACATTGTGGTAAAGATCACAGATTCCATTCTGTAGTTGGAAAAGCTCAGAAATTAAGGTTTGAGAACACCAAATATTACCGAATGCTTCTATGCTCTAAGAACATTCTGAGAATAAAGATGTCTTGAAATAGCAGGAGATTTGTTACTCAGAACTGTGGTACAAGTCTTCCAAATGGAACAAGGGGTAATGAAGTAGAAATGCCCCACAGGTTCCCAACCCTGAAATTCCTTTCTGCTTGTTTCTACAGAAATAGTGAAATCATTTTGATGTATGGTACTTTTAATTCTGAACCATACTAGGAAATTTAATTTATTTTTTATTATGAATGTGACAGGTAGACATTTTTTATGAGAGGTGATATAAGATTCATGAAAGAGTAGATAATTAAATTAAAAATGAATTAGCTGTATGTAATCTCTTTCTCCTACCTATGAGATTTTTCAAATTTATAAAACTATCGTCACTTAACAGATAATTTTCCTTGTGAAAATATTTATTGATGCATATTAATAAATTTGTTTATGTATATTTAACTAATATCTTGTGAAAGTACTTGAAATGGTAAACTAATATAGCAAAAGACACAAAATGATTGCTTTAGTTTAGAATTTTGAGGCCTATAAACTTGCACAGACAGTAAGTAGAAAGTAAGAGATTATTGTCCCTGCCCCTGCACAAATGATTAGTGTTAAGTAGATAATGATTAATGGCTAGTCAGTGGGCAACACTAGAGAGATTTCCTCAGGCCAAGGCAATCAAGGGAAGCTGTAAATTGTTTTGGACATCTAATGTATAATATCAGTTACATTTTACAGGAGAGCACAGAGAAATACATTATAGATAGAGAATAAAATGTAGGTATAGCATCAATTGAGTGGATGTTTTAATTAGAGTATTTTTCAGTATTCTTGAAAATTAAGAGTTCTAGTTAACAGAAGCATAATTACAGTGATCTACAATAGTTAAATGTTGTGGAAAGTTGAAACACCATGACAAAGATCACATATTTCTCTCTGTAGTTACAAAAGCTGAACATTTAAAGTCTGAGAACACAAGATAGGATTGAATATTGCTGTCCTATAAGAACATTTTTAAAAGAAAATGTAAAATAGACAGACAAGAATCAATGAGAATCAATGTGATCAAGCTGGGAGTAGCAGAGTAGAAAAGAATTATGATGACTTAAAACACTTTGTTGTACCATACTACATCTGCGTGCACAGAATTCTATTTCTCTGATTAGCGGGCTGTTTATCACATGAAATTACAGCTCAGGATTTAGCTTTCCCGTTGTTCAATTCATTATCATAATCATATTCCCTGTATTGACCTCAGAAAAATGCTGATTAACTATAAGGTTACATATCAGAAGAAAAAAGCACCAGTGGGATAGTAATTATGCCAAAGAGAATCAATCTCAGATCAAATTTGGAAGTCCAGGAGGAAGCAATATCAGGACATAGAAAATTGGAGATCTATGCTTCCAGCTATCATTACAGAATATGATTCTCTTTATAATTATACCCTGGACTGCACATGCTTGTTATCCATGTGCAGCCAATGACTTGGGTGAAATAGGTCTCCATCTGAACATAATGTCACAGAGGACAAAATTTTTAAATGTTGAGCCTGTGAATAACAGAATCCCACCCTATGCAGCGATGGCAAACCAATGAATGACATCTCAAGGTGCTTTCTTTTTGTCACCATTTTCACTTTACCCAGCCTTTCAGGAAAATGCCTGTTTATCTAGCAATCTACCCTTAGCCACATGTAAGAATCAATTGACCAATACTATACAGAACCAGGTTCATAATACTCAAAAAAAGAACTGTAAAGAGAAAAGAATGTAGGACTCCAAACAAGGAAATATTGGACAGTAAAGAGGCAGGAAGAAAAGAAGTGTAGATCAAAAGGAACAAAATTATGACATAAACTCAATTTGAAAAGCAATACAGTTTGACTCTGTCTCAGAAATAAATATAAAAAATTAAAAATTTATCCAGATTTTGAATAATTTTCTGTTCTTTGGTATGTTGGTGAAAACAACTGGGTTGGGGCCCTGAGTTGATCAGTAGAGTGTTACTAGCATGGACACCTGAATTTAACCATTAGCATCATTTCAGTTGGGTGTGGTGTTATTTATTGTATTTCAAGTACACTTGTGGTAGAGACAAGAGGATCAGGAGTACAGAAGTTAAAGGTCATTCTTAGGTCTGCAGCTAGTTTGAAACTTGTCTGGAATACATAAGATCCTGTCTCAAAAATTCACCTTTGATCTGTTTTTTTCCTCCTTGAAATAGATCATCATCTACATCATCATTCAAAGTTTCAGAGATTTTTAAAGATTGGTGTTAATATAATAATTGGTGTGTGTGTGCATGTTTTATGATTTACTTATATCTGTATATTTATAAATGAAGATGATAAAATCTTTTTGCATTGCTCACAGTATCTTTATTTCTTAATTTCCACTTAATATAATTGTTAAGAGTATAATGAGATATATTTTTAGAACCACCAAAAAATAATAAAAAGATTTTGTTTTCATTAAAAAAATTAACTCTAGCTATAACTATACTTTATGTCTAGGCCTAAATATCTTGAGAACAGTAATACTGAAATTCTAATACTCTAATAAGAATATAATTTACATTTATAGTAAAAGATTAAGTAATTCCCATATAATTTTATTGTATATTAACTAGGTTTTCTCTTTTATATATATACATTAAATTCCAGCTTTTAAAAGCCATCTAAAATGTAATTAATATGTAATAACTGCACTCCATAATTTGAATTTATGATTCCATACTATTTATATCAAATAGAAAAATCAAAAATGAAAATCAAAGACTATTAAAGTACTTTGAAATTTTATTTAAAAGATTACACAATTGATGTATACACTTATAGAAGCAGCAGATAATGCAATGAGTAGATGAAAGATGAACACCTTAAATTTGCACACTGAACCATGTGTGTTGAGTTGCAATGGCAACACGAGCCTTCCTGGATCTAAGCAATTGGATGTATTCAAGAATAGTCTCAGACATATTCAGCTATAAAAAAAATTAGAAGGGTTCCATATATCCTTGGTCTGATCAATTTTTTTTATCACACTTTTCAATACATCTCTTTATTGTGATATGGTATATAGCTGCAAAATAATATGGGATATTCTTTCATTCAGTTGAATCAAAACAGCTACAGGAGTTTTGAAGATTATTTCAAATTTTATGCAAGAGTACATTATAATTCAATTTTAATGGCCAAGTAAATATTTTGACAAAACCAAGTGAATATTCACATAATTTATAGTAGGCATTGTTGGATAAAACTAACTAAACAACCTTCACTTGGCGTTTGAAGATGGAAGACAGCATGAGGCACAGTTCTGCAGAGTCTCCTGGGAATTAACTGGGGAAAATTAGGTTACATCTATGCGAAATGGGAGATGCCAAAAGACCTCTATTTTAAATGACAAAGCAAAACAGGAAACTTTACAAAGTGGGAATGTACAGAGTCTGCCCTGAAGGAATGGATTTTCTTTGGGTAGTTCCACCAATCAGAGAAAACACCATTAGTAGATAATGGGAACCAAAGGTAAAATCCCCATGACTGAGATTTTAGCCCATAGGAGGGAACTCAGTATTGATCTTTACTGAACCGACAAAGCACCAAACCAGTCTAGACAGTTCAGATTACTCCCAAAGACAACTGCTATAAAGAATGTATAGGTTGCCAGGTACCTGGGATCCAAAGAAGGACTATAGTAATAGTCATGACTGACAGCAGTAAGAATAACCAGATAGCACCTCTACTTGATAATCCTATCCTAATCTCTTCTGTTCACATTTATTACTTCTTTTTTTTTACCACCCAGTGTAAAGAAAGTAGGTCAGCTTTGTGTTAGTCTTTTTTTTTTTATCTTTTACCTCTTCTTAATACTTCTATATTCTTTTTCTTTCCGCTTTACTTTTTATGAGCTTTCAGAGCATAGGCTAGACTGATTTGATGGGGTCTTGTTAGCTCATTACCATGTTTCAACTCTTGACCTCTTTCTTTCCATTCTGTGTTACTTCTGCTCACATATGAGCATAGTATTGTCTTTCATTAGTCTTTTTTCCACTCCTATTCTGTCTTGACAATATTAGTAATTGGTATTATTCTGATTTGCCCCTTACTTTCATACCCACAAAAGTTAATTAAGAAAATAAAAATTTGCATATAGCATAAAAGTTTCCATTTTTAATTTCCATGATTCATAAATTTGGTCTTTTCACGGTATTTCATAGAGTATTCAGTGAGATCAGTGCTTTTGATTGCTAAATGATTGGGTTTTAAGAGCTGTTTTTTTAAAATCTACTTATTTTCATAGTGGGCCTAACCTTTGATACTGATCCTGTTTGAGTCTGTTTTCAGATTCCTCTTACTCCAGTTAGAATTGTAATCTTTAGAAAAAACAATAACAATGTCTGGTTAGGGAAAGAAAAATAAAGGAAATCCTTGTGTACTGCTGATGGACATGTAAATTAGCCCAGAAACAATGAATCAGTATAGAGGTTTCTCAAAAACACTTCTTTTTAAAAAACATTTTAGTCCATTTTACATACCAACCACTCAGGATGAATTTTCTCTAGATCCACCCATTTGCTTGCAAATTTCATGATGTTATTGTTTTATATAGCTGAGTAATACTGTAAAATAAAAACAATGATATGAAAAAACTTCAGTATGACCCAACTAGATCCTTCCTGGAATCTATCTGAATAGCTCCAACTATACCACAAAGCTATTTGCAGATCAAAAATTTTGCAGCTCATTTCACCACAACTAAGTTGCAGAAGTATCACTTAATAAAAAAAGCAAACAAAGTAGAAAGTGCCTTTTCTCTTTCTTACTGTCTGGGTGCCTGAGATACATGAGAAAAGACCAGATTTTGAGTTGAGTCTGTGTAGTGACTATGGTACTAAGCTGTATATAAATTTTAACAAATTAAGCTTTCTTGAAATAAATTTAGTTGCTGGATACATTTACTACTTGATGATGACAAAGAAAGTCTTTTTGTTTAAAATAACTGGTTTGGGACATGGATATGTGTGGTCACCAACAAGGAAAGTATTGGAATAATACTTTAAAATTTTTGGCCTAATATTGTTACTCCTTAAATAACTACTTAACTTTATTCCAGACACTGTGAACTTCTTGATTAGAATGTATTAAATTGTTTACCTTGAAATCAGCTTTTTGAATTAAAACAACTCACAACATGATACCTTAGTTAGATTTAATTCAGAGAAAAAGAAACTACTGTATGGGGCAGGTGAAGAAGTTCTCATTTCTGGGAATTAGAGGATTAAGAAGTTTTGGGTTCTAAGGACTGACAGCCAGGGGTTTCATTTCTCCTCAAAGATTTAAGAGCTTGCTGAGAAGTCGCTGTAGATTACATGACACACAATCCACTTCATGCTGTGGTTATGAACATTACTCTCAGTATCCATTGTCCTGACAGCTTAAATAGTCACACTAAGGTGGGTGATCCAAGGTGCTTACCCAGAGATGTGCATGGATTATAAGGAATCATGGCTATCCCTGCAACTCTATCTTCCATGTCCATGTTTCTCTCCTGAACAGATTCAACCACTGAGCTGTAAAGCCCTGAAAAATACTCTAAAATGAGTTCTTGAAAACAGCATCAGTCATTGTGGGTGTCCACCTCCAAAGCAGCACAGTTCTCCTGCATTTAATCACTAATTATTGTCTCTTTGTTATTTTTCTTATAGTGACATGTTTTGCTATTGCTACTTTACTCTTACTCATTTTTTAAAGCATGCTGTTGCTTATATCAGCAATTCCATTGATTTAATCACTCATTCAATGAACATATAATGGAAATTCAAAGTCCCTTTCTGACTTTTTGTTAAGCTATTGGCACATGGAATAAAAAGACAGAGTTTGTAAGATATTTCTCTTGTGCCCAGGGAGATAGTCCTGGAGTTAAGAGTGATTACTGCTCTTGCAGAGTACCTGAGTTTAGTTCCCCCCATTCACCTCCAGGGACTCAAAACTGTCTTTAATTTCAGCTCTGGAGATATGATGTGCTTTTCTAGTTTTCAAAGGTACATGCATGCATACACACACATGTGCACACACGTGCACACACACGTGCACACACACAGATACACATACATGCATGCACACAAACACACAAATAGAAATACATCTTTAAAAAGCATTCTATTTTTAGTCTTTCATTGTTTTACTCATGATAATCACAAAAATAAGCATTGAGAGGGAGGTAGTGAACATATACACATATAAGTGCTTAAGTGTTGTGTACCGTGGATCCCGAGATTCTGAATTTCCTGTGCAGGAGTAAACAGCTTGTTTTTCTTATGCTTGCAGCTGTTCTGAGCAGGAGCCTGATGGCAGAGGAGTGGTGGGCCTGCAGCTGAATGAACCCGAGGGCTGGGGTGTGGCAAGAGTACTATATGAGCTGCCCGTGAACACAATAAAGGGGGCATTCTTGATTCAAAGGAGCATTCTTGTTTCAAGGATGCCCCGTGTCTTTGTCTCTGTGTGTGTCTGTGTTTCAGTCTCCAGTCCCATGCCCAGCTTGTGAACCATACCATAGTATGGAGTAGGGCAGAATGCTCAGAACAGGTGTAGTGTTTTACACTTAAGGATTCATTTTTTTCCATAGGAAGGAAACCTTTCTTGGAAGGAAAATATTGAGATAAATGGCATCTTCAGGAGTTTGAGGTGACTTGTTATCATCAATCAGTTGGATGACCAAAACTGAATGATCTGAAAAGCTGGGAAAAGGATTCAGAAATGTGGTGTCTTTCTCATGGATCAAAAAAATTTAGCATTAAATTTTATTTGTTTATATATATTTTTAGGAAAATATCTTAATTTTATATCTTTTAAAAAGAGGATTTGTGGTATATCACATGCTGAGATATATACAAAGAAAGTTTATTCCTGAGGGCAATGTGGGCAGATTAACTATTTTTAGATCTAACTTACTGCATTAACCTATAGTGCCATGAAGTGGGAAAACAATAAAGGAAAACTGAGACTTAAGAAAGAAATGGAGTGTGGAGTGTATTGAGAAGAAATTTCCGATGTTCCTCTGCAATCAGAGCCAGTAAGCATTCTGAAAAGAGGGTACAATCAACGCTATAAAAGACTGATTAAGTTTATTAGTATGGAATTTTGTGAAGTCAGTTTGATATGCAATTTTCTAAATCCCCAAAGGTTCCTTGAATTTCTCAAGTGGATAGGTATTTAGAAGTTGGAGAGTCAGGAGTTAGAGGGTGAGCAGAAAGTTTCCGGCCTGCAGTTATTGCTCTCATTTATAATGTGTTTTAAAGACATTGACCTGAGTCGCTGGTTGTCTTCCGAACACTCAAGTCTTTTCATTTTCAAATATACTTGATCTCTGAAGGTTAAAAATGTACAGAACAATTCATAAATAAAACACATGTCAAGGGAAAGTAGAAAATATTGTTAAATGTTTTTTTAATGCTAAGTTCTTCAGGTGACAGTGATGTGAACTGCACATTTAAAGATGCAAATAAAACAATTCTGTTTGCTGATCAAAAGAATATCAATTGTATATTTAAAACTAGCAGACTTTTTTTTTATAATGTCTGCTCAAAAGGACAAAATGTCGGGGCATGTCTTGTACCCTAGTTAAAGTTGAAAAACTATTTTCTCCTGTAGATGAGTTGTTAATAGTTTCAGCAGTTAGGCAATCTTATTTGAGGTCACATCTGAATCATCTTGGAAAGAAAAGATGCTTTTGTTTCTCTGATTTTTTTTCTTACCTAGTAATTGGTTTGCTAAAGAAAGGAGAAAATTAGTTATATGGGACTTTTGGCAACATAGACTAAAGTTAATTTTCTCCTTTGTTTCCTTTCTAGTCATCACTTTCACTCTGTCATTCTTATCACATTAAAGTTTCTGAATAGTACATAAATTCACATGAAATAATTTCAAGCTGAAGTGACTGTATCTATTCTTCTATGACTTCTTCATAATTAACCACTGTATCATTTGATAGAGTAGAAAGCATTTAGGAAATTTTCTTGAAATGGAAAGCATAATTCTCAGATAATTTTTTTTGTGGATCCACAGTTTAAGAAAAGAATATTGAAATAAGGGTATAGTAGATGAGGATATATACATCTCTTCCTTCTTTAGACACGGTGAGGTGCAGCCAAAGAACTAAAGATACAATGAAAAAAGACAGTGACAACAAGACTGTCTCAGGAAAACAACAGAATTTCTTGAACTAACGGACTATATTTAAATATCAGTTTCCTCTGCTAGGTGTTGCTGTGCAACCAAACATCCTTTTCTTTTCCTCCTGCAACTTTTAAAAAACTGTCTCCAAAGACTGCCCAAATATTGAGATTAAATTTCATCTGGTTTAAGGATTTCTGCATTTGGATAAATTCTGCTTCATATATTTCCTGCTCTATCAGGAAACAAAGTGAAATGATATCCAAGTAGAGATAACATTTAGAAAAGCCTAACTTTTAGATCTGGCAATAGCAACTAATTAAACTCTTCATTTTAATACTCAGGCAAAAACTACAAGTTTGTTCATAATACACACATATGTCATTGGATAGTCAAACTTAGACAGTGAAAGACAGAACGTGGTGGAGATGTGGTTGAATCCATGTTCCAGCCCTAGCAAGAAGCAGAACTTGGCAGCTTCAGCCATGTGGTTCTGACTTTATAGTTAAGAATAGGAGAAAGGAGTTATGGAATAATGGTGCTGAGGCAGGCATTGCCAGCGGTGTCCCTCAATGGAGGCCTAGTAGAGAGGCCATTGCATGAATCTGTGAAGGTGAGGCTGGGGTTGCCTTGGAGAACCCAAGGTGTTGTTGGTAACAGAACTGTGATACTTGTTAATGAGATCTGCTATAAAGGAGTAGAGCCAACTTAAGAGAAAGAACTGTATTGCAGTCACCAAAGCTGAATGGATTTGGAGATGTAGAGAGCATTTTGAAATCAGACATGAAGATGTAGAATTTGGAGTTTACCCAGCTGGTTTTCAGTCTCGGTTTGGTTCAGTATCTTGGCTATCTGTTTTGGAATGGTAATGTATACCCTGTTTCATGATATGATGGAAGTATGTGTACTTCTTTTTTGTTTTGAATTTTACAGATGATTCAGTTAAGATTTTGCCATTCATCTCAGAAGAGATTTTGAACTTTGAAATAAGTTTGAAACTATGGGGACTTTTGAAGTTGAATTGAATGCATTTTTGCATTAATAATATGGCTATAAGCCTTTGTGGACCAGGGAATGGAATGTGATGGTTTAAAAAAAAGGCCCCTAAAGCAAGTGACACTATTAATTAGGAAGTTTGGCCCTATTGGAGGAAGGGTATCACTGTGGAGTAGACTTTGAGGTTTCTTTTGTTTGAGCTTCCCTTAGTGTGACTTTCAGCAGACTTCCTGTTGACTGAAAAATGTAGGACTCTCAGATCCAGCAGTACATCTGCTTGCCACCATGCTCCCAGTCATGAGGATAATGGGCTATGCTGCGGGAGCTCCTTCTGCTCTTTCAACCAATAGCCTTTAAGATACCAGCCCACTGGGGCGTGGTCTCTTTCATTTGAAAAGGCAGCAGTAGCTCTCCACTCACTCTCTTGCTTCCAGCTCCTGTTCAGACTGCTAAACTCTCTGTTTCCTGTTTGCGAGGAGAGGACTGTGGTTTGGGACATTGATCTGTAAGTTTTTTCCCCTCTAATAAATAACCCCTTTTAATAATAATTTCCAAACTGGTGTGGGATCATTTTGCGGCATAATCTGGCACCTCAATGTTTGGTTTTAGAACCACCCCCACTCCCCCCCATCTCCCAGCTAGGCTGCCTGCCACAGCCTTGGAGGTTTGGCATAAGCCCTCCCCCCAGCCGCGGCCTGTGTGTGGAGTCAGCAGTTAAAAACTCCATGCCTCCCGGGATCCATGCTGCCCGCCTGGTTTGCTAAGCGGTTTTTAAATCCCCCTTATAGCTTAGGGCTTAGGCAGCTTGAGACAGGTTGCCAAACACTGAAAATTACCTGGGACAAAAACTCCTTGGGATGGTCTGGCAGCTGAAATAGAATCGCTATTTGAAATCCCAGCAGCGGCTTTTGCAGCTTGACCCTTTATCCTAGTGGACTCAGCATAGGAACAGTTGACCAGCAGCGCTGCAACCTCCACAGCAGCTATGTTGCGACCCCTTCATCAGGTGGGAGCTGCGATCCTCAGCGGAGCAGCAGGCTGAAGCCCAGGGCTAGCCACACAGTTTGCTAACTGCTGGAAGCTTCTGGGTTTCTGTTCCCTGTACCTGGACTTTGGATTTCTTGCTCTGTGTATGGAATTGATTTCGCTACATTTAACTTCTTGAGACTCATCCCCCCCCCGCCCCTATTTCTTAACAAGTATTAGGGTAGATTTTACCACAGGATCTATCCTGACACCTTTCCATTGATTCCAGTCGTGACTTGGAAACAGTACCATCTGCTGGTTAAGAGGTAAAATGGCAGTTTTTGTTTTTAATGGGACTCTAGCCACGATTTTTGCTGCCACTATGAAAGAAATCACAAGAGGCCTCTATGACCTTGGAGGTATCTCAATTTACTGGTTTTTAGGTCTCAGTTTTCTTATCCATATTATGTCATTATGGAAGTATATGACATTAATTGATAGGATTAATACCATGATAGGCAAAATTGACTCCATATCTAAGGGTACTAAGAACTTACCTGAGAGGGTCCAGGCTGTTGAATTTGACTTTCAGAAGTTATCCCAGAGTTTTGATAAGGTAACGGACAAAATATAGCTCCAGGATGGCAACTTACATAATATCCAGGGGCAGTTTAAGGAACAGATATTATCTTTGAAAGGAAACATTAAGACCTTGGAATCACAGGTGCAGAATGGGAACCAGAAAATTGATGCCATAGGGAAATCACTAGAAATCTTTGCAGGTTAGGAGATTCAGGCCTTACATGAGACAATGATTAAGAGGTTTGAAATGATTGAGGAAATTACCAGAGCTGATGAAAAGGGTGTGAAGACACAAGGGCAGGATACAATGCCACCGTCAGCTGTCAGAAGTGGTTTACCTGGTGTTTTAGTGACATACCCTGTAATTTATCCTGACAAAGCATCAACTTCTAAAGGCTCAAAGGGATCCAAAGAAGGTAGATGGACGCCGATAGGACTGAATGATCTGAAGGAAATTAAACACACCATCATTACTTATGGCTTGCACTCTACATTTGTTAAGGAAATGATAAGGACTTGGGCTGCTAATGTCAGGGCTATATCCCCTGATTTCTCCCAGTTAGCATAATCAGTGTTAGAAGATGGACCTCCTTGATGTTTGGAGTTTATTTCAGAGAAGAATCCAAACATATGGAACAGCAAGGAAGAGCAAAAGGTGTGGATGTTTCGCAGGATAAAATTCTTAGCATAGGAGCATATGCTGATCCACAGGTCCAAGCACTTTATGATGAAGAAGTATTGTCCCTATGCCACAAAGCAGCCTTGAATGCCTGAGATAGGATACCAGAACTAAGCAAAAAATTAGAGTCATATACCAGGGTTAGGCAGGGACAGGGAGAACCCTATACTGACTTTTTGCAAAAATTAATTAAGGCTCTGAACATAGGAGTAACAGACCCAGAAGCCAGATGACTAATTCTTGAATCGCTGACTTTTGAAAATGAAAACTTAGAATGCAAAAAGATAATTGGGCCTTTAAGGTCTAGATAAGCACCAATGGATGAATGGATCCAGCATACCATGAATTTTCAGACCTTGAATTACAATGATGAATCTTGGGTAGGAGAAGTGATTTCCAAAGCAATGAGGGGACATCAACCTGCCAAATATTTTAATTGTGGTAAATTAGGACACCTAAAAAGGGATTGCAGGCAAGGAATTTCTAGGAATAGCACTTCATCTATGAATGGCAGGAAAACGAAACCTTGGCCTTTAGGTATATGTAGGAGGTGTGGTAAAGGACGACATTGGACCAATGAATGCAGATCACGAACAGACAGACAAGGCAACCTAATACCATCAGGAAACTCCCTGAGGGGCCTCTCTCAGGCCCCCAAGCCAAAAGTGGCCCAGTCATTCCCAGTAACTGTGGAGGACATGTCACACCAGGAAAATTAAAAACTCTAGAAGCTTCTGTGCAAGATCATAAGGTTCTAAATGATGGCTCAAATTTGGAGGATAAGTCAGAAATTCAAATAGGAAACAAGAAGCGCATATTTTGGCAAACATCTATAAATGATCAGAGACCAAAGCTGAGAGTACGTATAAATGGCATTGTGATTGTTGGCTTGATAGACACAGGAGCAGATGTGAGTATCATCACTCCAGAATCTTGGCATCCAAATTGGCCTCTTCAAGAGGCAGATGTTCAATTACTAGGAATTGGAACCATATCTTGAGTTAAACAAAGCACGAGGTGGGATAACTGTATTGGGCCAGAAGATCAAAGAGGAAAGCTAAGGCCATATGTACATGATATTGCAATAAATTTATGGGGCCGTGACCTGCAACAGCAATGGAATACCCAGATTAACATTCCTGCAGTCCCAGGAACTCATAATTCTGGGAAGCATATAATAAGGTATAATAATGCACAAAGGTCACCAGCCATTCAGGCTGTACAAGAACATAAAGCAACTAACAAACCTTTAGAGGTGCCAAAAGCCCTACATTTAAAATGGCTAACTGAGAAGCCAATATGGGTTAAGCAATAGCCTCTAGCTGAAAATAAATTGTAGGCTTTAGACAATTGGTACTGGAGCTGATTCAGTAATTGCACATTTATTACAAGTTATGGCCATCATGGGTATACCTGCACAAATAAATACAGATAACGGTCCAGCTTATGTCTCTAGGAAAATGAAGCTGTTTTTTGCTTATTATAATATTAAGCATGTTACAGGTATACCATACAATCCTACAGGTCAAGCAGTCATAGAAAGATCAGATCAAACTATAAAGGATATGTTAAATAAACATAAAGGGGTGGAAAATGCCCCCAGAAATAGATTACATAATGCCTTATTAACCTTGAATTTTCTTAACGCTAATGAGAAAGGAACAACAGCAGCAGAAAGACATTGGATAATGGAAAAGTCTGCTGAACTAAATCAACCAGTTTATTTCAAGGATATGCTGGCTTCTCAATGGAAGCCAGGAGATGTGCTACATTGAGGAAGGGGTTTTGCTCTTGTTTCCACAGGAGAAGAAAAATTGTGGATACCATCAAAATTAATAAAGGTTCAATTTGAAGAGGAGAAACCTCTTGGAAAGGAGAAATGACAGCTCATTCACAATCATGATAATCATACAGGTGGTAAGTAAAACATAGAATGGGGGCAGGGTTCTGTTCTTATCCACGCAGAAAAAAACTCATCTTCAAAAAAAAAATTTCAAGGGACCCTGGATATTTGAGTACTAACAGATGGAAAACATTACTACCCAATATGGTTCACCAAGAAAATTGAATAGGTTCCATAAGTAATAATGTTTACATATATTTTTTGTTTATTTATATTCATAAGTATATAGAGCTGGTTTTGGAGTTGGACTCTGGCTCAGTCCCTCTCTAATTCCAAGCCTGTTGTTAAGAGAAAAACCCAGAGTTTCTGTCTCATGTCAAGAGCCATGATATGGGACAGAAAAAAAATGAATTTAGAAAACATCTTTGCTTTTCTTCATATCTATTTTTGTCTTTATCATGCCTTTCATTGAATATATACAACTGTATATGTTTATATAATTAATGTTTAAGTTTTCCACAATGAACAATGAATTTTCCTGCAGTAATCCTTCAAGGTTCCCGGAAGAAGATGGGGCCCCATAACAACAACTCTGCCTGGTTGATATGACATCATGATACTGATAGTGCTACTACAAGGCCTGTTTTGGGTGCTAGGTGCACAAGACAGTTCCAACTTGGTCAGCTGAAATGGTGCACATCTTTTACAACATTCTGGCCAGACCTCCACAAAATACTCAGAGACTATTTGCAATTTTACCAGACATTGATTTTGAAATTTAACCATCATTTTACTTTCACAGGATCCCCTAGAAAGAACATCTCCCCCATGACAGCTGGAAGTAATTCTAGAGGACGACGTCCCCTCTCCCAGTAAAGTTTGTCCTCGGGTTTAGGGACATCATTTAGGGGTTGATTATAATTAGTATATGGTTGAGGGATGCGGGAGGAATTTTATAGGCTCAGGGATCTTTTTGAAAAAAAAGGGAATGATGTGATAATAGATTGGTATTTGTAAGTTATTGTTTATAGATAATTACATTGGCATAGATTCTTGTATATGGATACAAAGTTAAATTATATTGAATATTGTATGCATGCATGCTTCTACCTCTTTTTAAAATATTTTTTATGTATTGATATATATTTACCATATTTCAGTGTACATTTCTACCTCTGATTAAGATACTTATATATTGTTTATGTATTGATACCATATTGCAATGTATACTTGTACATTGTTTACATTTGGAGGTCATTGTCCTCATTTATTACACAGTTGTTTATTCTCTTAGTCTTTAAGTTAGATAGGTATTAAGAATTGTAGATCAATAGTCATCTATGTTTGCCATATATATATAGTTAGACTAATCAGGTTCTTTAGATACATAGAGATTATATTCTGTATAAATAATCTTCAACCTCTTCAAAGAGCTGTAGAAAATGGCATTTAATCTAACCTAGAGTTCTGTGGTAGTGAGACACAATCGCTCCTGGCAACACCAATCTATTCCCAAGAGATTGTTGAGCACCAAAGACACTCCATTTGGAGCTTGTCTTCTTCTTGGCAAAAATGGCCTCTGGGCAAGGAACTGCCCATACCTCAACTACTGACAAAATACATAGTATCCGGAAATGGATAAGCAGAACTGTCAAATCTTGCCAAGACAGGGTAAGATGGTTTTGAAAAATTTCTTGCCTTTAAAAATAATCTGTCAGTTATTCTAGGCCTTTACCAAAGTTGGTTGCTTCAATGCTGCAAACGTGATTTTGGTGATTGCCCAGGTAGCCAGTTGTCTCTGTGATTTGTTGCATATTTTGGAAGTTGTTTGATTGCACTTCCAAATTACTCAAGTAACATTATCTCCCTTCTCAGATCCTCAATGGGGTTAAAGACTAGATAAATGTAGTTACTTTCCTCTCATGACTTGGCCAAGTTATTTGTTATACAAGGCTTAAGCTAGTTAGAATAGAATATTTGTTTTTATTGTATATAATTTTGTAGTAGGTTTAGAACTCTCTTACTTAAACAAAAGGGGGAGGTGCTGCGGCAGCTCCTTCCACTCCTAAAGCCAATAGCCTTTAAGATATCAGCCCACTGGGGCGTGGTCTCTTTCAACAGCAGACCTCTGCTTGCTCTCTTGCTTCTGGCTCCCATTCAGACTGCTAAACTCAATGTTTCCTGTTTGCAACGAGAGGACTGTGGTTTGGGACATTGATCTGTAAGTTTTTTCCCCTCCAATAAATAACCCCTTTTAATAATAATTTCCAAACTGGTGTGGGATTGTTTTGTGGCATTAGGCTAGACCCTGAAACTCTAAGCCATCCACACCAATAAATGTTTTCTTTAAAAGAATTGCCATGGTCATGGTATCTCTTCACAGCAATAAAAATCTTATCTAAGACAGTTACCCAGTTCCAACTGACAAATCTGCAACATAACTCCAGACCCTGAAGCTCAAGTAACAATGTGGGAGTGAGGGGTAGAAAATTCTGTAAGAGCCAGGAGACCAGTAAGTCTGCTGTGAAATTGTGTCTCTTGGAAATGATAGGATAGCTACAATTGTTATAACTTAATAATATGGCTGCATAAACAAGAACTGACCAATGACAACATCAGTAGCTAACCCTAACATGAAAATGGTAATTACGGACTGCTAAGAGTGGGGGAAATCCTCTTTCCTAGGGATGAGCCTTCTAATTGGTTACACAATACCAAATGGTCAGCTCTGAGATCATATACATACAAGTCACAAAAATGGACTCTACAGGTTGATTTTGAGTATGTGTGTGTGTGTGTGTGTGTAATAATTGTAGAAAATGAGGTCATAAGTTTGAAAAGGAGTGAGGAAGAATCTTGGGAGGAATTTGAAGAAGGAAAAGAAGGAATAAATGATGTAAATATGTGTATACATATTAAAATTAGTATATTCTCACATATTTGTTTTCAAAATTTATTCTTTAAGAATTTTATATATGCATACAGAGAAATATGATCATTTCAAGATGAGACTGCACCCACGTCTCCCCAACATGAATCAGAGGAACCAAATGATATGCAATAGAAACATAGTCCTGATGTTTCAGTGAGATATACTGCATTGATTTAAAAAGATAATTCTACTCCACGAAGGGAGAAGACAATAAAAACAGGAAACCAATATGCCCAATAACCAAGTCATGGGAGAGCAGTTTTTCAGGCCTTTACACATGCTCCGTGTTGTTTTTAATGCCTGAAACTATATTAAATGACTCTTCATTCTTTCTACTGCTATTGTTGAATCTTCTGTAGTGGACAACAGTCAATACAGAGACTCATAACTGTTGTAATTGTATTTAACTAAAATAAACTTTAAAAAATTGTATCAAAATTGTCTTTATCTGTTATTTAAAACTGTGTCTATTTTCCATAAAATTAAAATTACATGATGGCCAAACTGTTACTAATTGCTAATATAACCTATACTGTACTTCTTTTATTATTTTATTTTTGAATATATTAATATGTATAGAAGAATACATTATACAAAGTTTCCAGATTTAGTTTTTCAGAAAGTCATCAAATCTGAAATTTCAGCATAGAATCTATTTTTCAAACAAAAATGAGTAAAGGTGTTGAAGACTAAGAATGAAAAATCAAGGGAAATATGCTTATTGTTATGTCTGCCTATTTACATATCTTGTTATACAGAATTAAACAATATAATCTAATAGCACAGCTAGGATGTATTGTAAAGGTCCTAGCACCAGGTTTCTGCCATTCTCCATTAGTAAGAATACTTAAGAAAACACTAGTACTAAAATATACAATCACATTAGTTTATGCAGGCTTAAATTCCAAGTAGTCAACCATAACATTTTTACTACCATCAGTAAAAGAGAAAAAAGAAGATTCCACATTGGAGGTTACGGGTTAAGGTTACTCAATAATGCCTATAGAAAAGCAATAAGTACTCAGGAGAAGTTTCTACCTATTCAAATTTTTTAATGCTTTTGTGAGGTACACAGAAAGAGTTCTATAAAAGTAAATAAATACAACAAGTTCAAGAACAGCGTGAAACATTTTGATTTACTAAATATTTTACGAAAACAAATGATAATCATTTTAAAAACCAATGCATTTCAGAGAGAGCTCCTGGGCACAGCACAAGGCAGACCTCAGTGTCTGCTTTAAGTAACAACCAAGAGGGGAACTGAGAAATGGAAATGAGTAGGACAAAATGAAATGGATATACCAGGCCCAAGGGTTTTCTTCTCTTCCTTTACATTTTGTGAAATGCTTTTGATAAAGAAAGATGGTGCCTGCAAGCCCATTTCTGTGAGCAAACTGCAGGATTTTAATCATCCCAGCAATAGAATTTTAGAGACTTTTATGTTTTCCTAACATACAATTTAAAATATTTTAATATTCTCATCCTTGATATTGTCAAATCTTAAACTGACGAGTTCAGTGAAATGTAACTATGAAGTTGTAACTCAAGCAAATAAAAAGAGGAAAATTATGGTAATTAACAATATTTTCCCCACAAAAATAAAGCATAACATAGTTTGTACATGACACTGGAGAAAGAATAAAAGAATAAGATCTTCAAAGATGATCAAAATACCCATTTTAATAACATTACACATAATAAATATTATATAAATATGATAGAAGAGAGATATTTTAGTAGAAGTATTCAGTGTGTGCACACAGTATATAACATAAAATGCGATTCATTTATTACAACGCCAATGAACGAATGATCTTTAATGTATATCCTCTGTGTATGAATGTAGACTACTTTATAGTCTGTGCTCATCAACACAGCCTTTCATGGACGGTCAGTGCTTTCTAAGATGCATTGGTAAAATCAGGTGAGGATCAAACATGATCGGGCATATTTGGCAAAGTTAGACATGCCTACTGTTTTTTTCCTCCTTGCATATTTTGTTCTGTCATGTGTCCATTCAAAACTATACACTTTCTGTTGACACAGCTGTGTTTTTGCCTTTGTTCAGAATATGTAAGTTCTTCTTAATCATCCAATAAATATGTAATACAAAGGACAATGCATTCTCAAACATGACCTCATGTATCACCTTTTTGCTGGAAAATGTCAATGTTTACCTGTCCTATTCTCCTGGACTTGGTAAGAAGATGAGAACTGAGTAATCCATTCATTGTCCTGTAGTCAGACATACTGACATTAATAAATGCATATTCATAAAATACATGATTAAATTCAAATTCAGTATTTAATGGACATCTCTTTCATGCCAGGTACTATAGTGATTAAAAGAAAGGTTTTTTTTTTTTAGAATAATGACTGTTCTTATTTAATAATATTATTTATGATTGAAGAAATAAACATAAAGCAGTTAATATTGTTGTAAATTATATATGAATTAATGTGAAAGCACTATTAAAAGGTATGAATGAAATCCACATTGAGAAGCTTAAGTAGAAAATAGGTTTGAGGAACTATCAATTATGTCAAGCAAGACATCTTAGATATGGATTTTTGAAAGCTGTGGAAAGTTTTAAATAACAACAGATGTGCTCCAGCAGAAGGAAGGAAGGAGTAGCGATATCAAAATACCGGGCGAGAAAGTTGAGAGAAAGGTTTTCAGAGGATAGTCTGCTCCACAGTGCTGTCCACTCTAAGACTGTCCACAAAGAGTTCTCCTCAGGGAGAAAAGCAGCAATTGTAAACACACAGGCCATTAGATTGTCTGAATCATTGATGAAATAGACTTATTAACACAGTGACAGTAACAGTAAAAATATCTAACTAAAAAATGATTAGTAACTAAGAATAGTATTTCAGAACTTTACCAATTTTAAAGTCTTCAGAATTTTCATTATGCATTTGATAAAAATGACTTAGAAAGTCCTTTGTCCCAAAAATAATAGAAAATCTATGTATCATTTAATATTAGAAAATAACTTTGTTTCTCTATTAGTCTTTCAAGAAAGGAACACTTACATGTTTGTATCAGTGGGTCGATGTGCCCTGAGATATAATAAAATTATACCTGATAGCAAGCAATAAATAATTCCACTATATTAAAAATATACTAAATAATTTATGTTGGATAATGGAAGACCACAGAATTTTAGTTAGTATGTTTTTGTACCAAAATAAATCTGTAGTTAACAATCAGAAAATCCAAATCCATGTATATATCTTAAGAAATTGATGGAGTAAATTTTTTTGAAGTTGTTAGGGGATATTTTATCTTAAGTGAGATCTTATATTTGCTATTTAAATTCATGAAATACCGATTTATATAAGTCCCAAGTTCTTAAGATAATATATTATACTAAATTATGTGAAAATTTAATTATTATATTACTGGTTTTATAATTTATTTCTTTAGTGTGTAGTTTCATTGTTAAATCATTGCTCAATTGAACTTATGTATTTTAAATTTCATGATTTTTATTTTATATGATGTTATATCAGATACATGTTACTAAACACATCTGAGACATCTATTTTTATTATTTAAAATTAAATTATAGAACAAACTTTTATTCATTTATTAAGTTTTAAAACAATTATACTAACCATACTGCCCCATGCAGCCATGTGTGTAGACTAGTGGCTGAAGTAAAAAATATCTTCCTTAATCATTTTTCAGTGTAATTTTTGGCACAAGATCTCTTGCTGATCCTGGAGCTGACTGTTTGGGCTAGAGTGGGTGGTCAGAGGGTTCCTGGGATATACACTGCTCTATCTACCAATTTATATTGGTTCAGGAAATCCAAATTCAGGTCCTCGTGTTTATGAAGAAATCATTTTACACAATGCTTCTTAGCCCCAATCCCAAGGAGTTGAGTGGGAAGGAGGAGATCTCAGATTTCACTCTAAGTATATGTCTAGCAGAATCTAGACAGTTTATGTTTTGAATCTTTCGTCACATATGGAAATACCAAGTTTTGCTTACAGTTTTACCATTTTTTTGTGTGTTAGAACTTTATGTTTACTGCTATTGTTAATCAGTACTGTGAAAACTGAAAAACACTAAAAATCAATGAAAGCCTTGCCAATATGTTAAATTACAGTGATTACTAGTGATTATCTTCTAACAAGAACCACAGTTTGTTATAAAATTTCTTTGCCCTTACTATCAGCGTATTGAATTTGTGGTTGCTTTAAATAATAAAATCCCCATGTTTAGTATTAATTGATGTTGTGTCTTCTAACAAAGTTTGTTTGTGATATTGCAGTACAGATTTCTCTCCTCTGGATCTTATTGCCATTTTGGGGTACAGATTTACTTGTCCCGGTTGGCTGTCCTGGCAACTGAGGAAACAGAATACTACAGTGGTAGCTGGGCTGCTGGTAAACTATTGAATGTCTAGGCACTTCCTGGCGGAAAGGGAAAAAAGGGTCACCTGGGCTTCCAGTCCTTACTCCTGCACTCTCCTGTATGCCAGAGATCTTAGGTAGAGTATATAAAAAGTGAGTGAAAGGTTGCTAGAAAATGGGACTCCATCATACATGATTGGAATGGACATTGTGGTGCAGATTCCTGTAAGTAGCATCTCACCTGTGTTTTATAAGTCAGTCCAATAAACTCATTGGTTCAATAAGTCAAACTTTGGTGGAAACCCTACCTTTGTCTGTCTTTGGTGACTTAACTTGGAAAAAGATTGTTTGCTCATGATTCCCAAAGAAAAGTTAATGTAACATATGAACATATATATTTGTATTTAACTGTCAGTATGGGTTGTCACAAGCTAATTGTAGCATTACAAATAATAATTTATCATTACATGGATTAATTTTAAAATACCAGTTCTCCTACCTTATTCAAGAAAGTAAACATATGTTAATGGAACAAAAGAAAAAAGAAACGAAAAATGTATCTAAATTGGGGGCAAGACATCCTGATGATTGATATAACAGAAGTCTCAACTGCCAGGAGGAATTCCTGGACACTTTGTTCAGATACACCCTTTCACAGCTTTATGATGAAAATTGTTGGTGTTTGTACTAGTTCGCTTATCCATTGCTATAACAAACACCATAGCCAAAACAACTTCTGGGAGACACAATTACTTAATAATAGCTTATATTAATTACTTCAGGAAGGGAAGTAAGGAAAGGAAGTCAAGGCAGGATCCTAGGGACAGGACTGAAGCAGAGACCATGGAGAAATGCTGCTTGCTGTCTTTCCCCACTGCCTTCTACCTTGCAGACAGGCAGTGACATTGAATTTATGTGTGCTCCTATTATATTCCTTTTGCTATATTATAAAGTAATACCCTTTAATTTCAAAAATATTGCTTTTAATTTTTGAGATTGTAACTACTTCATATCTCCTCTTCCCTTTCCTTCCTCCATACCCATCCCTTCTTTCTTCTCTTTTATATTCATAGCCTCTTTTTCCTTTAATTGTTGTTACACATGTGCGTGTGTTCCCAAATGCATAAATACGACCAGTTCAGTCTGTGTGATTCTACTTGTGTGCATGTTTTTACTTTTCTTTGGTTGGTTTTCATTTCTTTGACAGAAAAATATGTATTTCTTTCCTCAAGCTTTTACTTTCAACCTATTATCATAGTGTTTAGCCTTGTTTTTGTGCTTGCCCAAAGCCACTTATCAGATTCTCATTGCCTGCACAGTACTTTTCACAGAGTGCATGAAAATATTGCTTTTTGAGACTCCATGGGTAGTTGCTTATGTAACATTCCTGATGCCTTAATTTGCATGTATATTCATGCGGCACTCAAGTATCCGTGTAAATCTGTTTCTCTTGTGGGAGAGCACGAATGTGTACATATATTTGCATGTCATGCAGGCAGAGGTTAAATGCTGAAGTCTGGGGTCTTCCTTTATTGCTATCTGTTGTATTTACTGAGCCAGGTTTCTGATTAACCCAGCATTTACTAATTTGACTATTGTAGCTAGCCAGCTTAGCCCACAGATTTCTCTCTGCCACCTGAGTATTGGGATTACAGGCATGCAGGGGGAAGGTGTGCAGGGTGGGTGCTTATACTTGTGCTTGTGCACCTCATCCATTGAGCCTCTTCCCACTCCCCAGCGCTGAACTTTTTAAACAATTTTTCTTTAGCTTTAGTTTCTTTTCTTGTTGTTAGAACTTCAGAATGCTGTTTGCATCACCCTTAAGATGATATTTTCTAAACTAATCTGTAGCTGCATGTCAAATAAAAATCATACTATTTGTAAGCTTTCACATATTTTGACTGCATTTTAACAATAATTTTGGTCCTTGATTAAGAAAATTTACACAATATTTGGGAATATGGGCATAGTTTTCTCCCTATTGCTTCCTGCTGATTGTTGAGTGTAGTAATTTTTGGAGGTGTTCACGGAGACCTTCGCAAGGTCTTGTTCCATCATACCACACCAGTCTGGAAGACACATCTGCTCCTGGCAGCACAAGCTACTTCAAGAGGAATATGGGCATCGAAGAGGCTCCTGATTGAGTTTGGTAGCCATTTGGCAAGAAACTGTTCCTGCCTGCATTGCTGAACTAGACATGCAGGATGCACAGAGAAATGACTGCTGAACTTGTCTAAAGGTGATATGATCCTTCAGGGTTCCTGCTTCATGAAAGAGTCTGCTAAACATTCTGCAGGACACAGAAAAATGTGACAGACAAACTGCCAGTATAGGTGGAACTATCTTTGAAATTTCCTCCTTATTAGAAAAGTCTGCTTGATACTATGGGCCTGTGGGCTGAAGATGAATGCCCCAATGGTAAAGAACTTTGGGTGACTGTCCAGGTAGTGAGATGTCTCTGTCAATTCTAAAATTTTGGAAGTGGCTTGCAATGCTCTTCCTGTTTACTTAGGTAATATTATATCTTTCCGGAATCTTTTATGGAGTTGGAGAATTTATAGTTATTTATAGTTTCCTATAGTTATAATAAGATAAAGTAGATATAAATATTGTAACTGTAATTCTTGTTTGATACCTGTTTTGCTATATGTAATCTTACTATGTTAAAGTTAAAACCTTCCTTTTAATTTAAACAGAAAAGGGGAGGTGTTGTGGGACTCCCCTCTATGTGCTCTGATTATCATTAATGAATAAAAAACTGCTTTGAACCTATAGCAAGGCTGAACTTAGGTAGGCAGGGAAAGTTAGGTTGAATGGGAAAAAGAAGGGAGGAGCCTGGAAGAAACTATGGAGCCTCTGCCAGAGTCAGACATGCTGAAACTTTGCCAGTAAGCCACTGCCACATGGTGATACACAGATTAATAGAAATGGGTTAAATTCATATGGAAGAGTTAGCCAATAAGAAGCTACAGCTAATGGGCCAAGCAGTGATTTAAATAATACAAAAAAAAAGAAATTTTACACACAGTCATGTCTACTAAAACATTGAAGCACATTGAATAAGAGTTCTAATAATCACTAGACAAGCTGCAAAGTATGAAATTGGTTTGTACAAAATATTGATTCAAAAAATTTTGATTAAGTATTTACAGCATTACATTTGCTGGTTTCTAAAATGATGAAAATTTTAAGATGTTTATTATGATAAGAGGGAACTGGATTTCATTGTATGTTATGCCCATACTATTGCTAATGCTTAAGTTTTTTGTTTAAATGAATCAAAAGTTTATATTTTATTTGGAGAAAAAAATGCATCACTTAACCTATTTTGATAGTCAAGGCTGAATAACTGGAGGGTTGTAGTACAACCTGAAGTGATCATTAGTAATTCCTTCCAGGAGTCAGAAAGATAAGCATTCTTTGTTTGAGATGTGATGGTATGTTCAGCCTTTCATAAACATGGTTTTCAAAGACACTGAAAGTTACACAGTCTTGTGTTTTCTGTAACACCCATGTTCTTACAACATTTTTTAAAAAACTGAATTAGTTGCAGTAGGCTGTCATTCTGCAAATTTCAGGCATTCATGTCAGTATTATGGAATAAATGTTGACAGACCATTGCTGGCAGTGATTTTGAACCAGATATTTATAATTGTAAATTACCTACTAAGTAGCCCCACTGTATTCAAAGATTCCCCAAATGGTCAGCATACCCATTCTTTAACCTTGCCGGAAAAAAATCGGGAGTTTCACTCTTACCATTACAGAATTGTGGTGCTTAAATAATTAGTCACTATCAAATAACTACAATCAAAAGAACTAGCATAATCCAACAGATATTTCTGAATCTTGAGCAGAGCAAAATGGCTAATAATTTTGTGGTTAAGTTTCCATGACATACTTGCTGAGTTGAGGCATGGCCTGATTAGTGCTGAATCATTGCTTCACTTGAGCATTTTTTTAACTCGAGGTGGTGATATAGTTGAAAACATGCAGAACCTGTTTTGTTAATGGACTACTTCCCCTAACATTATGTCTTCACATACACTACAGCTGTGAACTTCAATTTTGTAAGATGAAAAGATTCTGGGAACTAGTTGCCTAACCAAAAAATAAAATAAAATAAAAAAGTGTATTACTAAGCTTCATACTTAAAAATCATTACATTGGTAAAGTCAAAGGTGTGCAAACTTTAAACACAATTTACAAACTACAAATTCTCCCTTTGTGGCACGGGGCCTGAGCTCAGGAGATGCTGTTACTAGTGCAAACCTGCTGCTTTCTCGGCACAGATGCAGAAGCTTTTCCTAGAATACTTCAATGAAAAAGCAAGCATTTGACTCAATGGTCTTAGAAACCTGTTGAAAGCCCTTATTCTCTGCCAAGCCATCTTTTCAACTAACGTCTGTATCTCATTCACTCTGGTTGGTTCTGTGAGCTAAACGTGCCATTGATTTGATGACCCTCAGTGCCTCAGAGATTCCAGACTGTGATGATGCCTTTGGCCTTGGCATCGTGTTGTCTTAAGATTCAAGATAATTGTGTCTTAAAATATCTTCTGTGATGAGGCCTTGAAAAGTTTCCTCCTACTGTGACAGCTAAGAGGTGAGGACACTTCTAAACTTCACATCACAAAGCCTGCCTTTTCAGCTCCAGTGATGACGATTTTCCACTTTGAGAAATCGCGAGGTAAACTGTTTCCCACATTGCAAGGTGCTGGCAGTGGCGTGCATTGAGTCAGCAACTCTGGACTCTGCCCTGAGCAATCTCACTTCAATCTGAGTACTCAGTTCCAGGTTCTGCCCCTTCTTTTATCTTTCATCTGTCTATCTATCTATCTATCTATCTATCTATCTATCTATCTATCTATCTATCTATCTATCTATCATCTATCTATCTATCTATCTGTCTAACTATCTATCTATCTGGGGGACTTGCTTCAGCCTACTTGGCTCACCAGAGCATCAGAAGCGATCATATGCATCTTGCATCTGCTGCCAGCTCCCACTTTGCCTTTCTTGAGAAAAATCATTGGTCACTGCTAACAGATACTTGTCCAGGAAAGCAATGTGAAGTCAATACTTAGGCATCATTTGTTCTTTGAACCCTAGCCTCAGAAATCACAGGAAAACCATTAGAAACTGATGTCAATGTCCATTCACCACCTTTTCCTAGTACCTTACTGAAGTGTTGAGACATGACTAAACACTACTACATGGCAACTTAATCTGCCACAGTAGCCTTCAATTTGCTATGTGTATGACACACAAAGGGAACTGGCTTGATGCTAAAAAAATGATTACGGAGCTGCACTGACCTTTATACATAAAGGTCACATAACTAATGTGTCCCCCTAGCTTTCTCATGTGTCTTTACAGAATAGCTCTCGTTCACTGAAATAATCATGAGTTTATTTATTTATTTATTTATTTATCTATTTATTTATTTATTTATCTATTTATTTATTTATTTATTTTTTGCATTCTGAAACTGTCAAATCTTAGTAGATGTGATAAATTCTGGCCTCGGGTACTGTTCTCTACCTCATCAATAACTGGCTGACCTGAGCTAGGTCAAGGCAGGACTCTTAGTAAGTCTCTAAATGGTCTTTTATGCCATTAATACAAAAAGGAAGCTCTTTTTTATTTAAGATAAAATGCATTTCCAGGGGTTGTGGAGAGGGCTCAGTGAGTAAAATGCTTGTAGCATGGGCTAGACACATGGGTGACTGTCTGTAAGCCAGATGAATGATGGACGTTCTCACCTAATCTAGATCAAAGAGCTCCTTACTTCAGAAACACATACATGCAGGAAATACTTAACAGGTTCAGTAGTTTGTATTTATATGTATGTAAATACATAATATACATTTATAAATGCCTATATATGTCCATATAGTATGCAATATATTAAATAACAGTGGTTAAAGAAAAAAGGCCTTGCATTTGGGAAGGAAAAAGGAGTTTTACATGGGAAATGGGAGGGGTAGAGTTGATGAGGTGGAATGTAGGAATTATTTCATTATATATAAATTGTATTTAAAAGAAAAAGAACAAAATTAAGGTGACACATGATGGAAGAAGATACCCAATGTCAAGGTCTGGTCTCTACACATGGGTAAGTAATGCATACACATTCATGTATGTCCACATTACACAAACACACACACCTAACACAATTTTTAAGAAGAAATAACTACTTCATTCTTTTACCTACAGCCTCTGGCCGTTTTTCTTAAATGTGATTTGCTTAGCCTATGAAAAGAGCAAGTCTTCAGAATTGGCAAATGCTTCCATCCTCATTTTTTTTTCTCAGAGTGTTTTTCCACCTCTTTCAATGATATTCTATTAACTGTATTCCTCTTTTTATTACAAATTGAATTCTCTCTATACGTATCTTCAAAGGACTCAAAATACTTTCTTTCCATATTACTACACCATATTTCTGTCCTTCCTCTGATTGTTTGCATTCCTTTCGCTCTTTATTTGGGTTTTCAATCAGCTGAAGATTCAGGTTATTTTTCATTCCTGTTAGTTCCTATCATTTGATATACTCCATCCTATGGAATCATCATTTGTCCACTTATAAGTGGAGATCAAACTGTTTGCATTTTCTATTTTACATAGGTGTGTAGGGATGGAAGATCAATCATAATTATAGAGAGATGTTTTATAATTGTAAAGCTATGTATTAATTTTGTATACTACCTGGAGAACTGTCATGCTCATCTTAAATAGTGAGAAAGTAGTTAGAAAATTGTGAGGACTCTAAGATCTCTGCATTTGTGCATTCAGTCACACAGCATTTTAACCTGTCTACATTTTCTTAGCCTATATGAAATGTACTCTTTTTGAGCATACTCATAGTTTGTTAAAATGCAAAGATAAACAGAAAACAGAAAGCTTTGAATATTACTTGTCAAAAATAATGAAATATCCCTCCTCTGAATTTTGATGAGCAAATCAACACATTCAGTTTTCCGTCAAGGAAGAAAAATAGCTGTCTCTCTCGAACACTTTTTCATTTATATGATCAAATTGATATTACTGTCACAGTGACCTTTATGCCACTGTCTTACGGTAAGCTATGTAAAATCATCACCAAAGCACACCCTGGGACTCTCCTCCCTGCTTAGCCGCTAGTTTATCTTTTTACCGGTTTAGAAATCCTAGTCTTCTAAAGTTTGCTCATCTTTACTAATGTTATTAAGTTGACTCAGGTTCCTTCTGTGAGCAAAAAGAAGCCAAAACAAACAAACAAAAACCAAGAATCTCTCAAATATCACTCCTTGTTAGCTAAGAAAATATAAATGTATGTGCATATAAGCCAATAGATATAGATGACTTTCAGTTTACTGGTAATTTAGATCACCTAAAATTTACTATTAGATATTCCTGTTAACTTTACTTGACTGCTGCTATTACCAGAGGACCTTTATTTCTGATCTTTGTCCCCATTGTCATTTAAAATTGATATAAGCAATATCCAATCTCACATTTACTGTGACTAAAGGAAAAATGACTGGAAAGGAATGCCTCTAATGGGGGGGAGAAACAAATGAACACTTTCAAAGTGCATCAGACTTTTAATGAACAGATTAGAAGAACAATATGTAATAAGCAAGGAGAGACAGTGACTGACCATCTGAGGACTGTGGTGCTAGTGATTCCAAAGTAATTGCCTGAAAAGGTATTTCACAACTACATTTTAAGAAGGGTTTCAGGCCAGATTTCTATTGTTATGTCTTCCCAAGACACCCATGTATTTACGATTATATGTCAGAGTAAGTAAGTGCTTTAGATATTTGTTTTTAGTCCTAAAAAATAGATCTTAGCTCAAAATAGAAACCTTTGGTACGTCTTTGAGTCATATAATTTCCATGGTTGAGTGGCTCTTGGTTTCCCTCAGTCTCTGGCTTTTAAAGTCCATCTCCTGGTGCATTGCCATAGGAACAGTAATTGATTATGCATTATGGCTAATGATTTGTAGCCTGAGGACTGAAAGGAGACTTATAAACAACACACTATTCCAAGCCTTTGAAGTTTCAGCTTCTTCAAATTTTCAGCCTTATCTAATTACTCAGTAGAAAGGAAAGATTAGGAAAATAGTAGTTACCTATGAATGCTCAGGTCTTTAAGAATACATGGTCAAGTTGTGGGTTAATCATCTTCATTAGCAATTACTTGCAGAAAGCCTTCCTGAAAAGAGACTAACAGAAGAACTTTCTTTTCCTAATTTGTAGTGATTTAAGTTTAAAGAAAGAAATATCTCATGAGATAAATTTCATTTGGGTCTTCAATTTTCTTTTCAATATTAAAAAAATTAATCATTGTTTATGTGTCATAAATCAAAAAAACATTTTTTTGAACAGGTGTTCTTACTCAAAATGGCTGAAGGATCTGTGTCAAAATATTTGCTAATGAAATTCACAGGATTAGGCTAATAAAATCTAATTTATGGAGTTCATTGAACAATCTTAAATACACAATTTATAATAAATATTTATAAATTTAAGGAATTAGTTACTTTAAAATCCGGCTCATTTGCATGTCAATTATTGGGCTTTCTGTTTCAGAGAATGATATAATACCGGTTTCTAATTAAGTAAAATGGGAATGACAACACAAAATCAGCCACAAAAATGTGATGTATAAACACAGAAATTATTAATACTATTCTTAATTGTATTCATGTAAAAACCTGAGTACAGAGACAAAGGGCTGTCTCACAAACCACAGTGACAAAATTGTAGAGTTAGCATTCAAAGCCATACTCCTCAGTCTTTCTGGCTTTCTCTCCAAAAACAAAGCAAAACAAACCAGAAGAGAACAGAGACAGAAAGACAAAAACCATATATATTTAAAAAATATTTCTTTTATTTTTTTGAGATTATAACACTTACCCCAAAGAATAATTTAAAAACAAGAGAAAATTAAATTAAAAAATACAGAAACAAATAAAATATTTAAGAATGCAAATAAAACTAAAATTCCTAAATACCAACAAGCACATTGATTCTTATACAGATTAGTATTTCTGAATGTTTTATTCGCAACTATATAGATACTTGAAATAGGATCAGATAACATGAATAAATATCTTGAATTGTTGAGTTGTTTCTGTAATCTCTTGCTGCTCATGTCCATTTGGGTGCCTTGGTTAGCCATAGCCTTTCATCCAATTATAGAATATTTTAATCAATGTACTCATTGAGTGGCTGGATTTGAAGTAATTTATAGCAATGGAAATAATACTGCAGATGCGACTAATGTGGGAGTCTCCTCCATGTGTTGCTTTTCTTGGTTAATGAATAAAGAAACTTCCTTGGCCTGTTGATAGAGCAGAACTTAAGGAGGTGGGGAAGACAGAACTGAATGCTGGGAGAAGGAAAGAGTCAGAGAGATGCCATGGATCTGCCAGAGACAGACGCTGGAAATTTTACCCGGCAAGCCACTGCCACATGGCGATATATAGATTAATAGAGATGGGTTAAATAAATATGAGAGTTAGCCAAGAAGAAACTAGAGCTAATGGGCCAAGCAGTGATTTAATTAATACAGTTTCTGTGTGGTTATTTTGGGGCTAAGCTAGCTAGGCAGTTGGGTCTTACAAGCAGGCCCTCATCCCACAGGTAGCTTTTACTATTTTGATTATAGTCTAAACAGAAAGACATTAGAGGTTGTATCAAAGTAAATGCAGGTCAAATATTTGGTTATTAAGGTAAAGAAAATGGGAGGATTATACACTCCCAGATGGTAAAGGTGAAAGAAACCATCTACTCTCCCTATGAAGGAGAGAAATAAAGAGCGATAGAGTTACCTGAAGGAGAGCTTAAGTTATAATGGGGTTGGCAGCATAGAGAATATGAATAACATTCCAGAGTAACAATGCAGAGTGAAGGAAAACATTCATTCTACTGCACACAATGTTCTAGTGTGTCTTTCACAGTGTGATCAAGTGGGAGTCACTGTAATGTGTGCCTGGGCACAGTCTAAAGAGTAGGACTTTTTTTTTTTTGATTGAGCTATACATTTTTTTCCACTTCCCTTTATTCCTCTTCTTTTCCTTTAACCCTCTCCCATGCTCCCAATGCTCCCAATTTACTCAGGAGATCTTGCCTTTTTCTACTTCCCATATAGACTAGATCCATGTACGTCTCTCTTAGGGTCCTCATTGTTCTCTAGGTTCTCTGAGATTGTGATTTGTAGGCTGATTTTCTTTGCTTTATGTTTAAATCCACTCATGTGTGAGTACATGTGATAATTGTCTTTCTGTGTCTGGGTTACCTCACTCAAAATGATGTTTTCTAGTTCCATCCATTTACCTGCAAATTTTAAGATGCCATTAATTTTTTCTGCTGTGTAGTACTCCATTGTTTAAATATACCACATTTTCCTTATCCACTCTTTGGTTGAGGGACATTTAAGTTGTTTCCAGGTTCTGGCTATGACAAACAATGCTGCTGTGAAGATAGTTGAGCATATGTCCTTGTGGTACTATTAAGCATACCTTGGATCTATATCCAAAGTGGTATTGCTGAGTCTTTAGGAAGGTTGTTTCCTAATTTTCTGAGAAATCACCATACTGATATCCAAAGGGGATTTACCAGCTTGCACTCCCACTAGCAATGCAGGAGTGTTCCCTTTATCCCACAACCTCTCGAGCATAAGTTGTCATCAGTGATTTTGTTCTAGGCCATCCTTAAAGGTGTAAGATGGAATCTCAGAGTTGTTTTGATTTGTGTTTCTCTGATGACTAAGGGCGATGAGCATTTTCTTAAGTGTCTTTCACCCATTTTATATTCTTCTGTTGAAAGTTCTCTGTTTAGGTCTGTACTACAGTTACTATCCCATATGCTGTATGGTTAATAGTAGACCCACCCCAACTCCTTAAACAATGTTCAACTTCTAATGAGGTTTGAAATGCTCATCAGACTTTCAATGCAGAAATGTCATTTATGTTTTTCTGGGAATACCCTTTCTCAAAATAGAACCTCAGATACAGACATTGATGCACATAAGCTAGAAAACTTGAACCCTATGCTGCCACTGAAATCTCAAGAATTTCACATGAAAGAGCGCACCTGGCCAAAGCAGAACAAGGATTGGCATCGACCAAATCAAAATGTGCATGGTTCTCAAGCCACTGAGTCCAAAGTGACAGATTTCATTTCTATGATAAATTCTAATAATGACCAGCTTGTCCTTCCCTCTTGGTATGCTGTACACGTAACAGGATGTGGCTAAGGAAAGGTGATGCATGATATTATGTATTATACATTTATCTCCCATTTTCAAATCCAAGATGGATTTCATTTGCATACTCATGATTTTTTTGTCTGTTTGTTTTATTACCTTATACTCTGGGTGCATGGCAAAAGCCAAAGAAAATAAAACATTCAAAACGAAGTTGGCTTCGCTTGATTTCAAGTGTACAAACATCCAAAAAAAAATAAGCAAAAAGGTCTGTTCCTGCTCTTCTGTACCCTGATAACTCTCCTTTTTAATGTGATTACTATCACACTGAAAACCTGTCAACATAAGCAGAAACAAAGAAATTCCTCGAGTGTTTAGTAAAGGAGCATTCCAACAAAGAACTGTGCTCTCCTTTATACTGTGAGGTGATGATAAACATGGTTTGAACAGTTAAAAAATAGCATATAACTGAAAATAGTGAGTTACTTCCTCATATCCTTATATGTTTTACTCAGACTCTGCATGATTATAAAATAAAGAATGAACAGCCTTTTATGGATATGATTTTGGAGGAATCCAGAACCAATTTCTCTTTAATTGGAAGGGCTGTCATAGCTCCTGCAGGATGAATAACAAGAAGCATGTCAATCAGTTGCATTACTTATTCTTTGCATTATAGTTTGCTTCGTCTCTCCTTATTTGCACTCCAGACTGATAGTGTAATGTCTCTTACATAACATGCTGTATGTAAAATATAGAAAGCAAGGGAGTTGCTATCATTTCAATCATATGTGGTCATCATCCAGATTAGGCCATAGTTCAAAGCATGTTGTTTGTATCTGACTCTCATTAGCTAGTGAAACCTCACTTTGTGTAGGAAATTAAGGCCAATGCACCTGCGGCATTTTTTTGACTGAGGATCAATTATTGGCCAAATGTGAAAACTAGTCTAGCAATGATTTTACTGACAAACAATCGCTTTTAAATAACCAAGGGTGTTGTTGTTGGGTTTCAAGTAGCTTCACTTCATTCTTATGCTAACATGGAGTTGACAGGTTGATAGATGTTTGGTTCTTAAAAAGAAACTGCTATTTTAAGAGAATGACAATGGTTTTCTATTTTTGAATAGAGAGTTTCAGAAATGTCTAGTTACCAAGAAATGACTGGCAAAGCAGTGTCATTTCTCTGTACTTAATTCTGTTTTGTGTGGTGAAATAAATCCTCCAGGATGTGCTCTTGTCAACTGTTTGCATTCCTTTCCCATAATTAGTTCATATAGATTTAATTTGAAAATCAATTAATATTTTGAGAGTATTTTCTGTCACACGATTGTGAAATGATGTTCAAAGGGAATCACATACTGTTTTTTCTCTGTAATATTTTTGCAGCTCTGTTAAATTAGCATATATTGAAAGGTGCTTAGTGCTTTTAGTGCACCAGACTCTGCAAAAAACTCAATTCTCAAATAACTATAGTCCCCAGATGCTCCTTATTTTCCTTTTAGCTAAATAAAATACCTCCTTACTTATGAATTTGAATTGTAATGCTATTTCTACTTTCGGCTATCCTATAGAAATATTTTTTGATGCTAAAATATATAAAAAGATAATTGATGGTGCCATGAAAAATTGTTTCCTTCTCTGATGGAGAAATAAGGTAAGGGTTCTAGAAGAGTGGGTGTAACTGTAAGTAGCTTACAATAAAAATGCCAAGCACTGATAATAAATTTATTTATTTCTGAAGTGTTAAATAATTGATGTTTTTTAAATCATCTGAAAAGCTATGTATATTCTGTACTAAACATAAAAACATGTTCAAATTTATGTAACAGATGTAGAAGAGGAGTGAGTAGACTGGGTTAGTAAACCTATAGTGTCTGGTATCACCTGAGAGCCTCTTGGAAGTGTGGAGTTCATTAATCCCAACATGAATTTTCATAATGCCCGTTGCTTCATAAATATTTTAAGAAATATTTTGAATTAGCTGTAATTCCACCTAATTTTGTCTTTTTTTTTCATATACTTTATTATAACCAGAAAATTATTTGAGAACATTAAATCAAAGGATTAGTATATGGTAATTTCCCATGCATGTTTGCTCACTGAAAAGGTCTGGTTGGGAATTACTGAGTATTCTGTTCTTAATATGATGATATCATATTTAAATTATACTATGTGCAGGTAATTATTAATAATTAAGAAATTTCAACCCTAAACCCTCAATACTTTATGTATTCTATGGGATAGAATATAAAAATTAGAACACTTCAGATGGCAATCTTTTTTATGGCATTGAATTTTTTGCATATGCTTATATCTTTTTTTATTTCTTTCTATTATTTTTCCATTCAAAAATTTCCACTTCCTCCCCTCTTCCCATTCCCCTCCTGCTCCCTCCCCCACTCATCCATCCTCCTCCTTCCCCTTCCAGCCTTAAGAGAGGCAGGGTACCCTGACTTGTGGGAAGTTCAAGGCCCTCCCCGCTACATCCAGGCCTAGGAAGCTGTGCACCCAAGTAGACTAGGTTCCCAAAAAGCCAGTACGTGCAGTAGAAACAAGTCCCAGTGCCTTTATCAATGGCTTCTCAATCAGCCCCCACTGTCAGCCACAATCAAAGAGTTCGCTTTGATCACATTCTTGTTCAGTCCCAGTCCAGCTGGATTTGGTGAGCTTCCATTAGATCAGGCACACTGTCTCAGTGTGTGGACCAACCCTCACTGTCCTGATTTCTTGCTAATCTTCTCCCTCCTTCTGCTCTTCAGTTGGACCTTGGGAGCTCAGTCCATTGCTCTGATGTGTATCTCTGTCTCTATCTCCATCCATCGCTCGACAGAGATTCTATGATGATATTCGAGATAATCATCAGTGTGATTATAGGGCAAGGCCAGTTCAGGCACCCTCTCCTCTGCTGCCCAAGGACCTAGCAGGGGACATCCCCGTGGACACCTGGGTTCCCCTCTAGAGCCAAGTCTCTTGCCAAACCTAAAATGGCTCCCTTAATGTAGATACCTTCTTCCCTGCTCCTATATCCGCCATTCCTCCATCTCAGCCCTCCCACTCCCCCAATCCCTCCCTACTGCCTTCTTTCCCCCCCTCTCCCCTTCACTCCACCCCACTCCCACCTCTACCCACATCCATATGCTCCCAGCTTTTGCCCAGCAATCTTGTCTGCTTCCAATTTCCAGGTGGATTTATATATTTTTTTTCCTTTGGGTTTAACTTGTTATTTGGCTTCTCTAGGCTTGTGAACTATAGGCTCAATGTCCTTTGTTTATGTCTAGAGTCCACTAATGAGTGGTACATAACATATTCATCTTTTAGGGTCTGCGTTATCTCACTCAGGATAGTGTTTTCTATTTCCATCCATTTGCATGCAAAATTCAAGATGTCATCATTTTTTACTGCTGAGTAGTACTCTAATGTGTATATATTCCACACTTTCTTTATCCATTCTTTGATTGAGGGCCACCTAGGTTGTTTCCAGGTTCTGGCTATTACAAATAATGCTGCTATGAACATAGGTACAAATGCTTTTGTAATATAATTGGGCATCTCTTGTGCATATTCCCAAGAGTGGTATTGCTGGATCCTGAGTTAGGTTGATTCCCAATTTCCTGTGAAACTGCCACACTGATTTCCAAAGTGGTTGCACAAGTTGTCATTCCCACCAGCAATGGATGAGTGTTACCCTTAATCCACATCCTCACCAGCATAGGCTATTATTGGTGTTCGTGATTTTAGCCATACTGACAGGTATAAGATGGTATCTCAAAGTTGTTTTGATTTGTGTTTCCCTGATGGCTAAGGAAGTTGAACATGATCTTAAGTATCTTTTGGCCATTTGAGCTTCTGTTGAGAATTCTCTGTTCAGTTAAGTACCCTATTTTTTAATTGGGTTATTTAGAATTTTAATGTCTAGTTTCTTGAGTTTTTTTTTAAAGATTTATTCATTTATTATGTATACAACATTTACATTTTGCCTCCATGTAGGCCCACACACCAGAAGAGGGCACCAGATTTCATTACAGATGGTTGTAAGCCACATGTGGTTGCTGGGAATCAAACTCAGGACCTCTGGAAGAGCAGCCAGTGCTCTTAACCACTGAGCCATCTCTCCAGCCCCAAGTTCTTTATGTATTTTGTAGATCAGACCTTTGTCTGATGTGGGGTTGGTGACGATCTTCTCCCATTCAGTAGGTTGCCTTTTAGTCTTAATGGCAGTGTCCTTTGCTTTACAGAAGCTTCTCAGTTTCAGGAGGTCCCATTTTATTCATTGTTGCTTTCATTGTCTGAGCAACTGGGGTTATATGTAAGAAGTGGTCTCCTGTGCCCATGTTTTGCAGGCTACTTCCCATTTTCTCTTCTATCAGGTTCAGTGTGGTTGGATTTATATTGAGTTCTGTAATGCATTTGGACTTGAGTTTTGTGCATGGTGGTAGATATGGACCTTTTCATTCTTCTACAGGTTGACATCCAGTTATGCCAGCACCATTTGTTGAAGATGCTTTCTTTCTTCCATTGTATAATTTTAGCTCCTTTGTCTAAAACCAAGTATTCATAGGTTTGTGGGTTAATATCCGGGTCTTTGATTTGATTCCATTGGACAACATCTCTGTTTTTCTGCCAATACCAAGCTGTTTTCATTACTGTAGCTCTGTAATAGTGTTTGAAGTCAGGGATGGTAATGCCTCCTGAAGTTCCTTTATTGTATAGGATTGTTTTGGCAATCCTGAGTTTTTTGTTTTTCCATATAAAGTTGATTATTGTTCTCTCAAGGTCTGTGAAGAATTTTGTTGGAATTTTGATGGGGATTGCATTGAATTTATAGATTGCCTTTGGTAGGATTGCCATTTTTACTATGTAGATCTTACCAATCCAAGAGCATGTGAGATCCTTCCATTTTCTAGTGTCTTCTTCAATTTCTTTCCTTTTTTTTTTTCGAGACAGGGTTTCCCTGTGGCTTTGGAGCCTCTCCTGGAACTAGCTCTGTAGATCAGGCTGGTCTCGAACTCACAGAGATGATGCCTCTACCTCCGTAGTGCTGGGATTAAAGGCGTGTACCACCACTGCCTGGCCAATTTCTTTCTTCAAAGCCATAAGGTTCTTGTCAAATAGATCTTTCACTTCCTTGGTTAGTGTTACCCCAAGATACTTTATGCTATTTTTGGCTATCATGAAAGGTGAAGTTTCTCTGATTTTCCTCTCTGCTTCTTTATCCTTTGTGTATAGGAGGGCTACTGATTTATTTGAGTTGATCTTGTTTCCTGCCACATCACTGAAAGTATTTGTCAGCTGTAGGAGTTCTTTGGTAGAGTTTTTGGGGTCACTTATGTATACTATTATATCATCTGCAAATAAGGAAAGTTTGACTTCTTCCTTTCCAATTTGAATCCTCCTGATCTCCTTACGTTGTCTTATTGCTATTGCTAGAACTTCAGGCACTATGTTGAACAGATATGGAGAGAGTGGACATCCTTGTCTTGGTCCTTATTTTAGTGGAATCGCTTTGCGTTTCTCTCTGTTTAATTTGATGTTAGCTGTTGGCTTGCTGTATATTGCTTTTATTATATTTAGATATGATCCTTGTATCCCTAATCTCTTCAAGGTCTTTATCATAAAAGGGTGTTGAATTTTGTCAAATGCTTTTTCAGCATCTAATGAAATGATCATATGGTTTTTTCCTTTCAGCTTATTTATATGATGGGTTACATTGATAGATTTCCGTATGTTGAAACAGCCCTGTCTCTGGGATGAAGCCTACTTGATCATAATGGATGATCTTTTTGATGTGTTCTTGGATTTGGCTTGACAGTATTTTATTGAGAATTTTTGCTTTGATGTTCATGAGCAAGATTGGTCTGTAATTCTCTTTCTTGTTTGGGTTTTTGTGTGGTTTTCATATCAGGGTAACTGTAGCTTCATAAGAAGAGTTTGGCAATGACTCTTTGGTTTCTATTATGTGAAACATATTAAGGAGTATAGGTATCAGCTCTTCTTGGAAGTTTGGTAGAATTCTGAGTTAAAACCATCTGGTCCTGGGCTTTTTTTGGTTGGGAGGTTTTTGATGACAGCTTCTATTTCCTCACGACTTATAGTTCTATTTAAATTGTTCACCTGATCTTGATTTAATTTTGGTATGTGGTACTTATCTAAAAAAGTCCATTTCTTTTACATTTTCCAACTTTGTGGCATATAGGCTTTTATAGTAAGATCTAATGATTCTCTGATTTTCCTCAGTGTCTGTCGTTATGTCCCACTTTTCATTTCTGATCTTGTTAATTTGTGTGTTCTCTTTCTGCCTTTTGATCAGTTTGGATAAGGGTTTTTCAATCTTGTTGATTTTCTCAAAGAACCAGCTCTTTCTTTCATTGATTCTTTGGATTGTTTTCTGTGTTTCTATTTTGTTGATTTCAGCCCTCAGTTTGATTATTTCCAGACTTCTACTCCTCCTGGGTCAGTCTGCTTCCTTTTTTTCCCAGAGCATTCAGCTGTGTTGTTAAGTCTGTAATGTGAGCTTTCTCCATTCTTTTAAGGTGGGCACTTAGTGCTATGAACTTTCCTCTTAGCACTACTTTCTTAGTGTCCCATAGGTTTGGGTATGTTGTGTCTTTATTTTCGTTGAATTCAAGGAAGACTTTAATTTCTTTCTTTATTTTTTCCCTGACCCAGGGGTGGTTCAGTAGTTGACTGTTCAGTTTCCATGAGTTTGTAGGCTTTCTGGGGGTAGAATTGTTGTTAAATTATAACTTTATTCCATCATGATCCAATAAGACACAGGTGGTTACTAAATTTTTTTGTGTCTGTGGATATTTGCTTTGTTACTGAGTATGTGATCAGTTTTTAAGAGTGTTCCATGAGATGCAGAGAAGAAGGTATATTCTTTCCTATTTGCGTGGAATGTTTTATAGATGTCCGTTAAGTCCATTTGTTTCATTACCGCTGTTAGTTCTCTTATTTCTCTGTTAGGGTTCTGTTTGGTTGACCTGTCCATTGGTGAGAGAGGATTGTTGAAATCTCCTACTATTAGTGTGTGAGGTTTGATGTGTGCTTTGAGTTCTAGTAATGTTTCTTTTATGTAAGTGGGTGCTTTTATATTAGGGGCATATATATACAGGTTTGAGGCTTTGTTCTGATGAATTGTTCCTGCTTTGAGTATAAAGTGTCCATCTTCATCTCTTCTGATTGAATATGTTGGATTTGTTGTTTTCTTTGATCAATGAGTTTATTGTCTCTATCGTATCTTCAGCATCTGAGAGTCTTTATTCTATCTCTTGTATTCTGTTGGTTATACTTGTCTCTGTAGTTCCTGTTCATTTACACAGATTTTCCATATCCAGCCATCCTTCGGTTTGTGTTTTCTTCATTGCGTTCATTTCAGTTTTAAAGTCTTGAACTGTTTCCATTACCTGTTTGATTGCTTTTTCTTGGTTTTCTAGGGTATCTTTGAGGGATTTCTTTATTTCATTTTTTTCCATATTCTTTTATTTTTTTCCATTTAAAAAAATTTACATTTCCTCCCCTTCTCCCAGTCCCCTCCCGCTCCCCCCCTCCTCCCTCTTCCTGCTTTCCTAAAAGAGGGCATGGTGCCCTGCCCTGTGGGAAGTCCAAGGCCCTCCCCCCTCCATCCTTCCCTAGGAAGGTGTGCATCCAAATAGACTAGGTTCCCAAAAAGATAATACATGCAGAAGAGATAAGTCCTACTGTCATTGTTGATGGCTTCTCAGTCTGCCCCCATTGGCAGCCACAATTAGAGAGTCCGGTTTGATCATATGCTCGTTCAGTCCCGGTCCAGCTGGATTTGGTGAGCTCCCATTAGTTCAGGCACACTGTCTCAGTGGGTGGACCAACCTCTCGCTATCCTGACTTCCTTGCTCATCTTCTCCCACCTTCTGCTCTTCAACAGGACCTTGGGAGCTCAATCCATTGCTCTGATGCAAATGTGGGTTTCTTCCTCTATCTCCATCCGTCATACGAAATTTCTATGGTGGTGATCAAGATATTCATCAGTGTGACTATGGGACAATGCTAGTTCCGGCACCCTCTCCTCTGCTGCCCAAGGACCTAACTGGGGATATCCCTGTGGAGACCTGGGATCCCCTCTAGATCCAAGTATCTTGCCAGTCCTAAAATGACTCCCTTAATATAGATATCTTAATCCCTTCTCCAATATCCACCTTTCCTCCATCTCCATCCTCCCACTCCCCCAAGCTCTCCCCAGTCCTTCCCTTCTCCCTTCCCCTTCCCCTTCTCCCCTTCCAGGAGCCCCCCTACCAGCACCTCTATCCCTGCCCCCATGGTCCCAACTTTTGCCTGGAAATCTTGTTTGCTTCCAATTTCCTGAAGGATCTATATATGTTTTTGTTTGGGTTCACCTTGCTATTTGGCTTTTCTGAGCTTGTGAGCTATAAGCTTAGTGTCCTTTGTTTTATGGCTAGGGTCCACTAATGAGTGAGTACATACCATAATCATCTTTTTGGGTTTAGGTTACCTCACTCAGGATAGCGTTTTCTATTTCCATCCATTTGCATGCAGATTCAAGATGTCATTGTTTATTACCTGACAGTAGTACCCTAATGTGTATATATTCCATACTTTCTTGATCCATTCTTCCATTGAGGAGCACCTAAGTTGTTTCCAGGTTCTGGCTATTACATATAATGCTGCTAGGAACATAGTTGCACAAATGCTTTTGTAGTATGATTCAGCATCTCTTGGGTATATTCCCAAGAGTGGTATTGCTGGATCCTGAGTTATGTTGATTCCCAATTTTCTGAGAAACAGCCACACTGATTTCCAAAGTGGTTGCACAAGTTGGCATTCCCACCAGCAGTGGATGAGTGTTACCCTTAATCCACATCCTCACCAGCATAGGCTATCTTTGGTGTTCTTGATTTTAGCCATACTGACAGGTATAAGATGGTATCTCAAAGTTGTTTTGATTTGTTTTTCCATGATGGCTAAGGAAGTTGAACATGACCATAAGTATCTTTTGGCCATTTGAACTTCTTCTGTTGAGAATTCGCAGTTCAGATCATTACCCCATTTTTTAATTGGGTAATTTAGCATTTTAATGTCTAGTTTCTTGAGTTCTTTGTATATTTTGGAGATCAGACCTTTCCTCGATGTGGGGTTAGTGAAGATCTTCTCCCATTCAGTAGGATGCCTTTTTGTCTTAATGACAGTGTCCTTTGCTTTACAGAAGCTTCTCACTTTCAGGAGGTCCCATTTATTCAATGTTGCTCTTATTGTCTGTGCCACTTT
>PVIU01000693.1:217727-279157 GCA_004026605.1 Ondatra zibethicus
TGCAGGCTACTTCCCACTTTCTCTTCTATCAGGTTAAGTGTGGTCGGATTAATATTGAGGTCTTTAATCCATTTGGATTTGAGTTTTGTGCATGGAGATAGATAAGGATCTATTTTCATTCTCCTACAGGTTGACATCCAGTTATGCCAGCACCATTTGTTAAAGATGCTTTCATTCTTCCATTGTATACTTTTAGCTTTTTGTCAAATATGAGGTGTTCATAGGTTTGTGGATTAATATCTGGGTCTTCGATTCGATTCCATTGGTCAACGTCTCTGTTTTTATGCCAATACCAAGCTGGTTCAATATGGTAGCTCTGTAATAGAGTTTGAAGTCAGGGATGGTAATGCCTCCGGAAGCTCCTTTATTGTATAGGATTGTTTTGGCTAGCCTGGGCTTTTTGTTTTTCCTTATAAACTTAGTTATTGTTCTCTCAAGGTCTATGAAGAATTTTGTTAGGATTTTGAAGGGGATTGCATTGAATTTATAGATGGCCTTTGGTAGAATTGCCGTTTTTACTATATTGATCCTACCAATCCAGGAGCATGGGAGAACCTTCCATTTTCTGGTATCCTCTTCAATTTCTTTCTTCAAGGTCTGAAAGTTCTTGTCAAATAGATCTTTTACTTCCTTGTTTAGTGTTACACCAAGATACTTTATGCAATTTGTGGCTATTGTGAAAGGTGATGTTTCTCTGATTTCCCTGTCTGTTTCTTTTTCCTTTGTGTATAGGAGGGCTACTGATTTTTTTGAGTTGATCTTGTATCCTGCCACATCACTGAAGGTACTTATCAGCTGTAGAAGTTCTTTGATAGTTTTTGGGGTCACTTATGTACACTATCATATCATCTGCAAATAAAGAAAGTTTGACTCCTTCCTTTCTAATTCGAATCCCCATGGTGTCCTTATTCTGTCTTATAACTATTGCTAGAACTTCAAGCACTATATTAAAGAGATATGGGGAGAGTGGACAGCCCTGTCTTGTTCCTGATTTTAGTGGAATCGCTTTGCGTTTCTCTCCGTTTAATTTGATGTTAGCTGTCAACTTGCTGTATATTGCTTTTGTTATATTTAGAAATGAACCTTGTATCTCTAATCTCTCCAAGACCTTCATCATAAAGGGGTGTTGAATTTGTCATATGCTTTTTCAGCATCTAATGAAATGATCATATGTTTTTTTCTTTCTGTTCATTTATATGATGGATTACATTTATAGATTTCCGCATGTTGAACCAGCCCTGCATCTCTGGGATGAAGTCTACATGATTATAATGGATGATTTTTTTTGATGTGTTCTTGGGTTCAGTTTGCCAGTATTTTATTGAGAATTTTTGCATTGATGTTCATGAATGAGATTGGTCTATAATTCTCTTTCTTGGTTGTGTCTTTGTGTGGTTTTGGTATCAGGGTAACTGTAGCTTCATAAGAAGAGTTTGGCAATGACCCTTTTGTTTCTATTATGCGAAACACCTTAAGGAGTATAGGTACTAGCTCTTCTTGGAAGTTTTGGTAGAATTCTGCATTAAAACCATCTGGTCCTGGGCTTTTTTTTTGGTTGTGAGGTTTTTGATGACAGCTTCTATTTCTTCACGACTTATAGTTCTATTTAAATTGTTCACCTAGTCTTGATTTAATTCCGGTATATGATATTTATCTAAAAAAACTGTCCATTTCTTTTACTTTTTCCAATTTTGTGGCATACAGGCTTTTGTAGTAAGACCTAATGCTTCCCTGAATTTCCTCAATGTCTGTTGTTATGTCCAGCTTTTTATTTCTGATCTTGTTAATATGAGTGTTCTCTCTCTGCCTGTTTTTTAGTTTGGATAGGGGTTTGTCGATCTTGTTGAGTTTCTCAAAGAACTAGTGGTTTCTTTGATCCTTTGGATTGTTTTCTGTGTTTCTATTTTGTTGATTTCAGCCCTCAGTTTGATTATTTCCAGTCTTTTACTCCACTTGGTTGAGTCTGCTTCTTTTTTTTTCTAGAGCTTTCAGGTGTGCTGTTAAGTCACTAACGTGTGCTTTCCCCATTTTCTTTATGTGGGCACTCAGTGCTATGAACTTTCCTCTTAGCACTGCTTTCATAGTGTCCCATAGGTTGGGGTATGTTGTGTCTTTATTTTCATTGAATTCAAGGAAGACTTTAATTTCTTTCTTTATTTCTTCCTTGACCCAGGAGTGGTTCAGTAGTTGACTGTTCAGTTTCCATGAGTTTGTAGGCTTTCTGGGGATGGAACTGTTATTAAATTCTAACTTACTCCATGATGATCCGGTAAGACACATCTCCATCTCTTCTGATTGTTTTTAGTTTGAAGTCAATTTTGTTTGATATAACCTTTTCCCAACCCTTTACTCTGAGATATTATCTGTCTTTGTGGTTGAGGTGTATTTCTTGTAAACAACAGAATGTTGGATTCTGTTTTCGTATCCATTCTCTTAACCTGTGCCTTTTTATAGGTAAATTGAGTCCATTAATATTAAGTGATATTAATGACCAGAGGTTATTAACTGTGGTTATTTATTTATTTTTTTTGGGTTGTAGAATTTGTGTGTTTCCCTTCTTTGAGTTGTGCCAGTGGAGGGCTGTTAGATGTCTGTGTTATTATGGGTGTTGTTTGCTTCCTTTTAGTTTTGGTTTTCCTTCTAGTACTTTCTGTAAGGCTGGGTTTGTGGCTATGTATTGCTTAAATTTGTTTTTATCCTGAAATATTTTGTTTTCTCCATCGATGGTGAATGAAAGCTTTGCTGGGCATAGTAGTCTGGGCTTGCATCCATGGTCTCTTAGTGTCTGCAGCACATCTATCCAAGACCTTCTGGCTTTCATGGTTTCCATAGAGAAGTCAGGTGTAATTCTGATAGGTTTACCTTTATACGTTACTTGACCTTTTTCCCTTGCAGCTCTTAGTATTCTTTCTTTATTCTGTATGTTTTGTATTTTGATTATTATATGGCGAGGGAATTTTTTTTGATTCAGTCTATTTGGTGTTCTGTATGCTTCTTGTACCTTCATAGGCATATCCATCTTTAGGTTGGGAAAGTTTATAATTTTGTTAATATATTTTCTGGGCCTTTGAGCTGTACTTCTTCTCCTTCTTCTACCCCTATTATTCTTAGGTTAGGTCTTTTTATGGTGTCCCAGATTTCCTGGGTGTTTTGTGTTAAGAATTGGTGGATTTGTTGTTTTCTTTGATCAATGAGTTTATTTTCTCTATCGTATCTTCAGCGTCTGAGAGTCTTTATTCTATCTCTTGTATTCTGTTGGTTATACGTGTCTCTGCAGTTCCTGCTCATTTACCCAGATTTTCCAGCTCCAGCCTTCCCTCGGTTTGTGTTTTCTTCATTGCCTCCAATTCAGTTTTTAAGTCTTGAACTGTTTCCATTACCTGTCTGATTGCTTTTTCTTGGTTTTCTAGGGTATCTTTGAGGCATTTATTCATTTCTTTTAACTTTTTGTTAGTTTTCTCATCCCTTTTGTCAAAGGAGTTTTTCACCTCTTCTTTAAAGGTCTCTATCACTTTCATAATTTTAAGTTTAAAGTCGATTTCTTCTACTTCTTCTGGGTTATATTGCCCAGGTTTTCCTGTTGCATACTCACTGGATTCTGGTGTTATCATGTTGCTTTTCTGGTTGTTGGAGGAATTCTTGGATTGGCGCCTTCCCATCTCTTCTTTTGATTGCAGTCAGGGGAGTCTCAGAGGGTGGGGATCTTCCAGGAAGGCTTGCACACATTCATCCCTCAAAATAGTTGATCTCAGTGTAGGAAGAGGAAGTCCTTGTGGACCACGGACACCACAGAGGAAAGGGCAAACTTGTGTGGTGGGACATGGTTGTGTGGAACAAAGAGGCTCCCTGCAGCAGGGGCTCCTGGTGCCAGCACTCCCTCGGGGACCTTCCCACCAGGTGCACACAAACTCACCCCTCTGGATCTCTGATCTCAGCATAGGAAGAGAGAGTTCTGGTGGTTCAAGGACCCCACAGAGGAAAGCAAAAACTTGCAGGTGGGGGGCAGGGTCATGTGGAACAAAGAGGCCCTCTGCAGCAGGGGCTGGTGGTGCCAGCACTCCCTCGGGGACCTTCCTGCCAGGTGTGCACAAACTCACCGGTCTTCTTTAGTTCTTCTAGCTTTTTGTTAGCCTTCTCATCCATTTCTTTAAAGAAATTTTTCACATCCTCTTTAATGGTTTCTATCACTTTCACAATGTTACGTTTAAAGTCGATTTCTTCTACTTCTTCTGGATTTGGTTGTTCAAGTCTTCCTGTTGCATATTCACTGGATTCTGGTGTTATCATGTTGCTGTTCAGGTTGTTGGAGGAATTCTTGCATTGGTGCCTGCCCATCTCTTCCTTCAAATGCCTTAAGGAGAGTCTCGGTGTCTTGGTCTTATTTTTGCTGTGGCTAAGTGTGTACTTGGGGATTTTTCTTGTTCTGCCTTCTCTTAGGTCCCCTCAGCACTGTCGTTGGCTATCAGATCCCCTCCTCCCTGAAGTAGGCTGTGGTGGTGGATCTAAGGACCCCCTCTGGATGGATCTACTGGTACTGGATCAGCACCACTTGCTGGCCAAGCACCTCGCAGACAAATGGGCGTGCTTGGTAGATGCTGGCTCTGTGGAACAAACAAACCCCTGCAGCCTTACCACTGTGAAACCACTAACACTGTGTCCCCAGACCGTCAGCCCTGAAACAGGCTGAGTTGGGGGATCCTAGGACCCTACAGATGAAAAGGGGTGCTTGGGGGCAAGTTGGGAGGGGATATGTAGAGAAAGCCAGTCACCCAGGAGAAGCCCCGCTGAATGGCAAGAAAGTTTAGGTAATTGAAGCGCACCTGTACTCCCTTCCTGGGACATCTGGCTGGCCCGGCGGGCATACACTTACCCCTCCGGATAGATCTACTGGTTATGGAGAGATGGCATTCTTTTAAACATACATTAGAGTAATGCTTGAAATGTTAAAAAATTCCAAATGAACAATACTTTTGGAAACTGTGAAGTATTCATTTTAAGCTGCACAGAGTTATCATTAAATATAAATGTGATTAAAGCATTTTTATTTGCTTAGCTGCTTTGTAAGTACTTATATTCTGGCACGAGCTAAGAAGATCATAAAAATCACTGAAAGGCATAAATTGCAGACAAATTTTTACAATACAATTAGCATCTTGGCCATAACATTGAGCAAGTGTGAATTCTTTTTTATGAAAAACCAGCTAATCAAATTAGTTTAGAGTATCTGGCTTCCTCAATAGGGTTTAGGAGACATATTAACGCTCCTTAAATAAATACTTGCTTCCAGTCCTAGCATTTGCTTTGTGAAAATGACTATGAGGCCTGTTTTAGAGGACAACACAGCGACTATAGGGTGAGGGTCTGCTTTTTTCTTTCAGTTTTGTGCTCTTACTGGGGACACATAATGTGCAATCTCAATAAGTATGGCTTCTGGCATTAACTTTTTTTTCTTAGTTCCAGCTGATGTAGATTACAACTTTTTCATTCCAACTGATGTATTACATCGCTTCTATTTTAAGTCATTGTATTTAAATTGTCCCTGAAAATTACTAATATAATTCTAATCCCATGTGATTTATTTACAGAACAACAGATATTGACATACATAGTTATATAGTCAGTATCTCCTCTCTCTTTGAATATGTATACAATCATATATATTTAACATATATATGTTCATACATACACATATATAATATTAACCTTAAATATATGCATATATATAGGATGGATTTTGTCTTTATTGATTAGTGTATTCTTCTGCATTTTAAAGTGTTTAAACAAAATGGCTCAAGTGTTTGATATAGAACTCACTCATTTATTAATTCATGTTTAATATTTAATTGAATATATGTTGAAATCTAGGCACTTTTAGAATTGCCGATGACATTTCAGTGATAAAAAATCTTCACTCCTTTTGTATTAGTCTGCCAAATACAGCCAGAAATTCAATATAATACATACAGTGGACATACATAGTGTAGCTATGTAGATAAAGAATGAGCAATAATGACACTCTTATGCTGAGACACATGTGTCAAAGGACTAAGTAGGAGAAGCTGTGCATAATAAAAGCTTAGCTGTAGAAGTGTGGTGAATGCCATCAGTAAGCTGGCTATCAAAACATTCTCAATTTTCCTCTGAATGAAATACTTTAAGTCTTACTATTTCTGGCTACTGACATAATATTGCTGACAGGAATTGAATAACAGATACTTTAGCAATGGAGGTAAAGCAGTGTGGATCTAATACATATCATAAAGATAAAGTCAGCAAAAATATCTTTTAAATAGATACTGACATTAGAAAAGTAAAAGGATCAAGCATGAGTCAGTAGATATCAATATAACTGCTCTGTTTTCCAAGCACATTTACCCTGTACTAACACCATCATTTATTGAATAACAGTATCTTGAAAAAGAAACAAAAAGTTCAAATTTTTATATTTAATTATATCCAAGTCTTGAATTTTCTGAAAATACAAATTAACTGCTGTCTTCACATGAAATTGAAACAGATTACTGAACATATTTAAAAATTATCATAAATTTGATATGAGTAGAATTTGTATTTAAACTTACAGATCTCAATGTAAAATACATATCTTTCCACAAAACTAGACTGTCTTATTTAAAAAATATTTTTAAAAAAGTATCTTTTACACAATTTTAGTTTTTTGTTTATTTGCACATATGTCTTGCTTGTATGTTCACCACATGCATGCAGTGCCTGTAGGGGCCAGAAGAGGGTGTCAGATCCCCTGAAACTAGAGTTACAGAGCATTGTGAGCTGATATGTGGATGCTGAGAACAGCAAATGTTCTTGTCCATCAAGTCATTTTCTAGTCCAAAAGATAGAGACATATCAAAATATAAAGTTGTATATAATTCTGGCAAAAGAAAACTAAATTTGTTCATTTGGTGTATAGTCAAAATAAAATTTGATATATTTAAATTTGATTTTAAAATTTATATAACAATTTAAAAGATATGAAATAAAAATGAAATTGAAGTAAAATAATATGCTAAACTTGCTGTCCTAGTTTGCTTTCTGCTCTTATACTAAATGATTTGGGAAGAAAATGCGTTTATTCCATTTTATAGTTCAGACCGTTATGAAGGGAAGTCAAAGCAGGAAACTGGAGGCAGGAAATGAACCAGTGATCACAGAGAAATGCAATTCACTGGCTTGCTCCTTGTGGTTCCTTCAGTTTGTTATATTATACAACTCAGCACATCCTGCCCAGTGGGACATGGTCCACAATGTCTTGGCTCTCTCAGAAAGTGCCTCAAAGATGTGCCCATAGGCAAATATGATGAAGCATTTTCTCAACTGAAGCTTCTGCCTCCCAGAAAACCCTAGCTGTGTCAAACTAACAAAAATTAACCAGCCCATTCACCTTATATAATTTTGTAATTCATTTTAAGACATAGTTTTAATGCTATAAGACTAAAATAGAGGTAAGTGAAAATAGTAGAGTTTATGGAGGCAACCCTGTGTACATATGCCAAATTAATTTCATTGATCATTCTAAGTCAACGGAGGAAGGACAATGTTACAAATAGGTGATAATCTAGTACCCATGGAATATTTCTCCTGTTTTCTGCAGACAGTGTTAAATCTACTGCCTTTACAGGAATATTTTAAACATGGTTTTACTGATCTTTGGTCTTATATAAAATCCATGCAGTTCAATGTTTCTTAAGCATCCTGCCATGTGTCTCTGGAAAAGTACTAACCCTAAATGTGCCATGATATGCCTTCATCAGTAATAAACTATAGACTCATTTCTTTTAGCTTTATTTATTTTTGATGTTTTAATTACAATTTTCTCATTTCCCTTTTCCTCCTTCTAGATCTTCCCATATATGCCTCCCAACTCCCTTTCAAATTTATGCCCTCATGTTTCATTTAGTTATTAGTGCACACATAAATGTACAAGAATATACCTAATTTCTTCCTAAATGTAACCTATTGAGTTCCTATAATATCATTTCTATGTGTGATTCAGGACTGACTATTTGGTAGTGGACAACCAGATGGCATTTTCCTCCCTGGGGAGGACTACCTCTCCCATACCCAGCCTGTAATTATTTGAGTATGACTGAGGCTTCATGGGTTTAATTAGTCCTGTTTAATGTGGTCTTGGTGTCATCCTTACGCAGCTCACATTTTGGAGCTCTAGTTAGTGATTGCACAATGAAGACATTAAGAAACATCTCCATCTACAGAAGGAAGTAAGCTACAGGATATGACAATAGCGCTTGAGCTACTTCAGCAATGTTATGAGAATGAATGACAGCTTCGAGGCATGCATAGGATAAGGCAAAGATGAAGGTCCAAAAAGCTATGGATGGACAATATAAATGAAGATTGTAGAACCTGGAGTATTTGTGGGGAAGTTCTTCTGTCTACGTTTTGCTTTTATTGGTTAATGAATAAAGCTGTTTTTGGCCAGTGGCTTAGCAGAATAGGGCAAATCGGGAGTTCCACGCAGATAGAGGAGAAAAGTGTAGGCAGAGTGAAGGAGATGCCATGTAGCTGCCAGAGAAGAAAGATGCAAGCCACCAGCTGGAACCATGCCAGTAGGCCATGAGCCTCATGGTAAAATATAAAATAATAGGAATGGATTAATTTAAGATGTAAGAGCTCGCCAGGAACATACCAGAGTCATTGGCCAAGCCGTGTTGTAATTAATACAGTTTCTGTGTGATTATTTTGAGTCTGGGTGGTTGGGCTATGAATTCGCAGCCTCTGTGTATGACAATCACACAAGCATCTAGGACTGTCTAGGTTAGGAGCAACAGGAGAACCACCATAAATGAGCTGCTCATGCTTACTTAAGCATTGCTGGACATAAATGATGAAATGATGAATGATGATGCTCAGGATAGGACACTCAGAATCTCAGATCATTTCCTGTTGCCTGCAGGATGTAGAACTCTCAGCTATCTCTTCAGCACCATGTCATGCCATACTCTGCAGCATGATAATTACTGACTGAACCTTTGAAACTGTAAGTGGGCCCTCCTCCCTGCAGCCCCCACCCAAAAAAATGTTTTCATTTATAAGAGTTGTCATGGCCATGGTGTCTCTTTGTCCCAGTAGAAAACCCCAGCTAAAAAAGAAGTTGGTAACAGAAACTGGGCATTATTGTGATGGATCTGACTATATTTTTGTTTGAAGGAAGTTAGACTTTGGGACTCTACTGCTTAATGGGCCATACTGGTAAGACCAGGGAAAGCAATGGTACTGGAATGGTTTGAAATGTAGGGATCTAGAGGTTTCAAAGTAGAAGAATGTTAGTATGTGGCCTAGAGGTAGCTCTTGTGATATTTTGGTGAAGCATGTGGCTGGATTTTGCCCATGTATGAAAAGTCCTCCTGAGGCTAAAGTGAAAAGTTTTAGATTAATTTCATGGCAGAGAAAATCTCAGAACCTCCCAGTCTAGACTCTATCCTGGGGTTATTAGTAATAACTCTAATGATAATTTATAATAAAAAGTGAAAGCTGAGCAAATAAAAATACAAAGTGTACAGATTGAGAAAAGGGGTAACAGGAAGTGGAACAGAGCTAAACCCTGTATTCAGAGAGATAAACAGATTAAGAAAGTCAATAAAAGGAATGGTGACCTCAGGGCAAGATATCACTTAGCTAAATTTCCAATTTGCAAAAAGGAACTCTTAGAGCAGGGTATGATGGTGCACACCTTTAATCCCAGCACTGAGAAGGTAGAGACCAGTGGATCTTTGAGTTTGAGGTCATCAATGTGTAGAGATCCAGTTGCAGGACATCAAAGTTTAGGCAGTGAAGGTCAGAAATCTGGTGAACATGTAGTTGATCATCTGGTCCATGTTCCAGTTCCAGAAAGCAGCAGAACTTGTCAACTTCAGCCATGTGGTGTAGGAGGGAGGCTGTTTGTTTGTCCCAGCCACCCAGAAGCAAAATAATCACATAGAAACCACATTAATTAAATCACTGCTTGACCCACTAGCTCTAGCTTCTTATTGGCTGACTCTTACATCTTAATTTAACCTATTTCTATTAATCTGTGTATCACCACATGGCTGTGGCTTACCAGCTAAAGTTCAATCTGGCTCCGGCAGGGCTACATGGCTTCTCTCTGACCCTGGCCTTCTTTCTCCCAGCATTCTGTTTAGTTTTTTCCACCTAGCTAAGTTCTGCTCTGCTATAGGTCCAAAGCAGTTTCTTTATTCATTAATGGTAATCACAGCATACAGAGGGAAATCCCACATCAAACTGGTTCTGGTTTCAGAGTTAAGAATAGAAGAAATAGGCTATGGAATATCCCCTGGGGTCTAAGAAAAGACACTGAGGCCAGGCATGTGTTAGGGTATTCCTAAGTGGGGTCCAGAGATGCAATTGTGTGAAACTGTAAAATTAAAGCCTAGACTGTCTTGGAGACCTCAAGATGCTGGTAATGCCAGAGCCCTGGGATACTTGCCCAGGAAAGTTCTAACAGGTAGTAGAACTAGCCCAAAAGAAAGAAGCATGTTGCAGTCAACAAAGTTGAGTAGAGTTGGAGATATGAAGAACGTTTTGACATCAGCCATGGAAATGCAGAGTTTGGAGTTTGCTCAACTGATTTTCAATCTTGCTTTGGTCAGTATTTCATCACTATGTTCCCTTCCCTACATTTTAAAATGGTAAGGTATATTCTATGCCATTATATATGGGGTCTTCTTTTTGATTTCATAGGGGATTATAGTTAAGAGACTGCATGAATTGCAGAAAAGACTTTGAACTTTGGTCTTCAAAACATTATTGAGACTGCGAGAGACTCTGGGAATTTTAAAGTTCTACTAAATGTGGCCCCCATAATCTCATAGGGAGTGTCACTATTAGAAGGTGTGACTTTGTTGGAGTGTGTATGGCCTTATTGGAGAATGTCAGGGTTGGGGTGGCTTTTATAGAAAAACTCAGGATATCACCCAGTGTCTCAGACCATTTCCTGTTATATAAAAGATGTAGAACTCTCATCTACATGTCCAGTACCATATCTGCCTGCATGCTGCCATACTCCTAGCCACCATGCTCCCTGCCATGATAATAATGGAATGAACCTCTGAAACTGTAAGTGATCCTCCCTCAATTAAATGTTTTCCTTAAAGAGTTGCTTTGGTCATGGTGTCTCTTCAAAGTAGTACAAACCCTACATAAGACAATTAATTTATGTATCTTTTTATATCTGTCAAATTAGTAGTAAAATACAACACTAGCTAAATAAACAGATGAACATATATTTGTACACTTTCTTAATTTTTTTCTTTTATTGTGCATTTACCACTTTTCTTGATACTTGGTATTTATCTTCCAAAAAGAGTCTGAATTATCTTGTCACCACACTAAAATGAGTTCTTGGTTTAGCTGATAGGCTTATATTGGTTTCTTCTTAACTGCAAATTATTGCCTGATATTCATATTGGTAATTTTGTCCCTTTGGTAACCCATTTTTTTTTACTTTTTAATTGTTTATTCATATAATTTGCTGATTTGCTAATATCTTTTTACCTCTTCTTCCTGTAATATAAGTATTTGTTTATGATATTTATTTCATGAAATATCATTTGATACACAGAAATTTCATGTCTTATCTAATCAGCTCCAGAAATATATGACTTAATACATTTACTAGTGAAAATAAGCATGAGCAAATTTCTTCCCAGCCAACATTATTTACATTGACCCCTTTCTTTTTTATCTTATTAAAAAACTCAAAAGTATGCAAAACACTTTCACTTCTACGATTTTCCTAGCTTCTCAGAAAGAGCAAACATAGAAATTTATCTTATTATAGTTTCTAAATCTCAAATCTCAAAAGTACATCTGAAAGCAAAGCCACTGAAGAAAAAAATAAATAAGCACTACAGTATTCTACTACAAAAAAATTTCTCATTCAATTTTTCAACAAAAATGCACTGTTTCATAAAAATGATGGATTATAATTTTATTTCCTTCTATAATAACATCAGTCTAGGAACCTGGGGATGTGGCTTGATGGGTTAAGTACTCACTGTTTAACTATGAGCCCATAAGATAGGACACTCAGCACCCACATAAAAACATAGCAGTATGTGTAACCCCCACAAAGGGAAGGGAGACCCAGGAGGATGACTGGAACCCATTCAACACATACTATAGGCAAACAGGTTCAGTGAACAACTCTGTCATTAAAAATAATAATAAGTTGGAGAAGAACAGAGGGAAAAATGTGTCTATGACTGGTTCTCAACTAAACCACATCTTAATTAACCAAACCCTCAGTACACCTGTGGAGGATTTTTCTTAATTAAAACCCTTGAAGTAGAAAGATCCAACTTCAGTATGGACTTTGATCTGGATCTACTGAGGTGAGAAGTCATACCTTTAATATTGCCCATACTTTCTGTGAGCAGCATACATAAAGCAGTGGGGAATGGAAGCTCTGGGTCTTTGCCTGCTTGCTCTTGCTCACACTGAGAAGTTTATACCTTCATTGGCATTAATTAGAGTCTCCTTAAGGATTCTGGAATATATCAAAGATCAACTGATACATCCAGGTTTTGTGATTGAACAGCTCTTGGATTCCTGGACTTTCCATTTGTAGGTAGCCATTGTTGGACTAGCTGGACCACAGCCTCTGAGCCACTCTAATAAATCACACATGCACACACACACACACACACGATAGAATATTCATCTATCACTTTTGTGCCTCTAGAGAACAATGACTAATTCAAGATACATTATTGATCATTGATCTCTAGAAACATGCATGAATGGGTGTTTACACATGCACAAGCATGTATATAAAATGTGCCTGAACTCTTCCCAGGTATTTCAATATTCATCAGAGTGGGAAACTGAGAAAATGGCCTGCTTAATTGAAATGTATTTTGTAAAACTACAAAAAGTTATACTATCTCCACAATTCTATAAATAAACTAATATTTTTCCTTTTTAATTGTATAGCTGTCAATGGAAAGACCCAATTTTATCTCTGTAAGTAAACCCTGCAATATCTAAATTCATTACAGATAATTCTCTTTGCAAGGCTTGTACCTAATGTAAACGTTTAAATATCAAGAATGTTCAAGAGTGGTCAAACAGCACTAATGTTGGAATTAGATAGTAAAATGGATGACTTAGCTTTATATGTGAAATTAATAATGTATTTATTTAAAATGCCTAATTTGCCTGGCTGGAAAATGTCTCTCACCTAGTCTTCCATTTCTAGGTTATTAGTGAAACATGTATTCTCTGGACTCAGAGCTCATTAAAGATTCACAGTCTAAGTTCTGACATTCAATATTTATCCTCTGATACAGAGTGCAACATTCTCTTCACATTTTCCTTTTTGAATCAGATGAAAAGGGATCGTTGGTCTTTAAAGAATGTCAGTCTTTTCAAATAAGCACTAATATAATCAATAATTAAGTTGTATATATAAATCTTATGCTTTCAAATTCTGAGACAAATCTTGATTGAACAATCCCAGGAACTCTGATGACATTCTTACTATAAGTGCTGGGTGGAGAATATTCATTATATCTACTAACTAACTCGCAGTCAAATTCAATGGACTCAAAGCAGTTTCAAAGTTGATTTGTACATTAAGCCATACTTTTACTTCACAAACTTGTTCTACCTGTTGTAGTATTTACTAAGTATCATATACTTACTCAAACCCTAACATTATCACATTTAGAATTAGACACATTCTTGTTAAGTCTTTGAGCACTTGAACACTTGCAAGCTAATGGGCAAAATGAAAGAAAGTTGTCCCTGTTTGCTTTTCCATTGCTGTGATAAGACACTGACCGAAACTAGCTTTGGCGAGGAAAGGGTGTACTTGGATTCCATTTGTCTTGTCAAATCCCATCGTATAGAAGTGGTGTGAGGGCAAGAACTCAAGGAAGGAACCTGGATGTAGGAACTGAAGTAGAAGCATGGAAGAATGTTCCTCACTGGCTTGTTCTCTCTGACCAGGTGCTTGTAACTGTGGATAGACTTTTCTGCCCTTCATGCTCCAGAACTCTTACATCAAGGAAGCAATCAAGAGAATGGCCTCCTGGTCATGACCACTGTTAGGAATATTTCCTAACTCGAGCTCTCTGCCGATGCAAAATCCCAATCAAGCCAAATCCACACAAGCCAAATTAAGAGATATCCAGGTTTAATGGAAGTTCTGTACTCTCGGGTGGCCCTGAGGGGCCGTGAACATGACCACTGGGAAGAAGGAAAGGAGACCACCTGTTCCTGTTTTGGAAGTTCACTTAAATATTCTGTGGGAGTGGTCAGGACCTGGGGGGGGGAGTCAGGACCTGGCCTGCTGGGATTTGGAGTCCAGCGTGCTAACTCTCAGGGTCAGGGGGCTAGGATAGATGTAAGGGACTGGGGCCTAAGCTCCCAACTTAACATTCCAGACTCTTTGGATATAGGAGTGACATAAATTTGGAGTGGTAATTATGACAAACAATTAGGCTCTCTTTGGAAAAAAGGGCATAAACTCAAATCTGGCTACTTCCTGCAGGCACAGGGCAATGTGGGGAAGGGGAGAGCTAGGTGTCCACGTTCAGTGAAAGGTGTGGCTGAAAAGACAGCAGGCATCTGTTCCTTAGGGGAGATGAGAAGGCAGGCGTCTAAGAAAAAAATTGTTAACACTAAAGATGAGTGTGTCATAATGAGGAGCAGGTAGGCCCTTCATTGTGGCATCCTGGAAAACCGGAGGGTGGAAGGTCCTGTCTGCTGGACAGACACAGTGTCCTGAGTAGGCGCCCACTTGAGCCTGAACAGATGAAACCAGCATGGGTGTCCCAAGAGCTTGGCAGCCCACAGGGTTGTAAGGATTACCGTGTGAGGTCCTGTCCATCGAGGTTTGAGAGACCTAGGAGTTAACTGTTTGAGGAGTGCTCTGTCCCCTGGAGAGAGTGGGGCAGGTTTAGGGGCATTAGGGTCCACTGGTGTGGTGGCAGGGAGACAACTGTCAGCATGTGAATGGAGAAGGGACCTTAAAAGGGAGAGGTAGGGTAGGTATCCCGCCAGTGGAGGAGTTTGAACTAGGAGGTGATGGTTAAGGAGAAAGGGCCTGCCATAAAGCAGCTCAAAAGTGCTCAGGCCCATAGAGGAACGTGGGGTGGCCCTGAGGCGAGTAAGGGCAATGGGGAGAAGGGAGGGCCAAGATAACCTGAGTTCAATGGAGAGCTTGGTTAGCTGTTGCTTGATGAGTCCATTGGCCCTCCCAACCTTTCCTGGGAATTGTGGATGGTAGGGGTTGTGGAGTTTTCAGGAGATGTTGAGAGCCTCTGACATGACTCCATGACCCTGGAAGTGAAGGCTGACCCATTGTCCATTTGGATGGTACACCAAACTGAGGAATGATGTGGTCCAGGAGTACCTCAGCTACCACATCTGCTGTTTCCCTGGAGACTGGAAACACTTTTCTCCAGCCTGTAAAAGTGTCCACAGGTTTTAAGAGATAACGAAGTTTTTTATGAGTAGACATATGAGTGAAGTCAACCTGCCAATCTTCACCCGGTTGGTGTCCGTGAAGCTGGTGCAGAGACTGATGTATGTGGAGAGCCCCTTGTGGCTTGCCTTGGCACATGTCTGACAGGAGGAGTGAACCTGTAAAATAGATCTCAGAGATGGGTGGGGTCAAAAAGGGGCTCCAAGAAGCAGAACAAAACTTTAGGGAAACAGCTAAGGATATCTCCACCCAGTAATGGTGCTGGGCAAGCAGGTATTGCTAAGAAAGAATGAGAGAAAAAATTGTTCTGCAAGAATGCAGGGCAGTGGCAAAGTTTTAAGTGGGGAGGAATGGGTCCCATCTACCCCCATAGCTGAAATTGGTGAGGGAAACTTAAGGCCTGAGTGAAAACAAAAATAATTGACTTAACCACTACCTGCAGCTTCACCCTAGGCTTGGATAGGGATATGGAATAAAGTCTGGGCAGCGTCCTTCCTCTGCAAGGCTGTGATGTTTGAAGGCTGGCACAGTTTTACTTGCTGATGGTGATGAGGCCGGACCTCAGTGGCTTGGCATAGAGGACAAGCCCACATGGGGGCATTGTGATTTCCAGTGTCCAGGTTGCTGGCAGATAGGGCACAACCTCGGAGCAGGTGTAGTGCAATATTGTGCCATGTGACCATTTAGGCCACACTGAAATAGTTTGCCTATGAGGTTGACTTCGGCTGGGCCCTATCAGGGTAGAGCCCTGTGGTTGACTTCCCTTTTCCCCATTCCTGTGACCTTAGGGCAGCTGCTAAAGCCTGGACCTCTAGATTGTCGTAGCTTTATCTGTCAGGAAAAATCAGCTGATTCCTCTTGGGCATTAAAAACTTTAAAGGCCGTTTTTACCAGTTCCCATATAGGAGTTTGGGGACCATCCTCAACCTTTCTTAATACTTTCCTAATATCTGGTAGTGACTGAAGGAAAAATGGGTAAGCAGAAGGATTAGTAGAATAGGAACCTAGTCGCTTTTCGATCTGAAAGAGATTTGGAAGAGAAAAGGGAGCATGGGAAGGGTTAGCCCAGTGTGCAGAGGGGGTCCAGGAGTGGAGCTGTGAGGTAGGAGGGGGAAAGGAAGGTGGGTAAGGTGGAAGTTGACCTTGAACCTCTGAATTGGGAAGAGAGGGGAAAGAATTTTGCTCCACAGGAGGGGGTTGAGTAGTGTGGGCTTGAGGGAGTGGGGGAGTGGCCAGTGCCTCAGGCAGCATGGTGCTGTGAGAGACACTGGCTACTAAGGGCTGGGGGGCGAGAGCGCAGAGCCCAAAAACCTTGGATACATGTAAGCTCTGTCCATTTGTGCTTACGGCAACAAAAATGTTTTTTAGGTCCCGGAGGGTGGTAAGCTCAAGACTTAGTACATAGGGAAATTAGCCGTTTGGGACAGATTGTATCAGACAGGCTCAATTTAAAAAGATTTTTGTAAGAGGCAGGGGCAATAGCGGATCTGGCTTTGAACTGTAAGTGCCCATTTAAAAGTCTATGCCCAACCACATGACGTAAGTCCACTCCAGCGTGTCTGCCAAAATGGCTCTTAGGTCCAAATGTGGCCATGGAAATTGAATGCCTGGCATCCCAAAACAAACAATTCTCCACCTCAGCCAAGGCGGGTCCAGCCAGTCTGACCACTGCTGGGAATCAAACCCTTGGCGTGGGCTGGAACTTCGACAGGAATCCGAAAAATGATAAAAATAAGTACGAATGGGTCCGCCCCAAACCTTATAGCATAGACAAGAAAAGGAACTCACCAAGACGCAGCCGCTGTAGCCCAGAAGTCAGTTTAAGCGTGGCATGGAGAACTCAGATTGTAGACTAGGGGGCTTTCCGCAGCGTGGAAAGGGCCTGCCCTAGCTCGGGGGGGGGGGGGGGAGACCTTCAAGATGTTAGGAATATTTCCTAACGCGAGCTCTCTGCCAACACAAAATCCCAATCAAGCCAAATTAAGACAAGCCAAATTAAGGTTTAATGGGAGTTCTGCATTCTCAAGTGGCCCTGAGGGGCCGCGAATGTGACCACCGGGAGAAAGGAAAGGAGACCACCTGTTCCTGTTTTGGGAGTTCACTTAAATATTCTGTGGGAGTGGTCAGGACCTGGGGGGTTGTCAGGACCTGGTCTGCTGGTATTTGGAGTCCAGAGTGCTAACTCTCAGGGTCAGGGGCTAGGATAGATGCAAGAGGCTGGGGCCTAAGCTCCTAGTTTAACACCCACTGGCTACTGTGACTAAATGCAATTCTTCAACTGATGTCCACTCTTCTCAGGTACCTCTAGTTTCTGATTGGTATCAAACTGACAAAAATGAATGAGCACTTGTGTAAAATTTCAATTGTAAGTACAAGAGCATAGGATATTAGAGGAAAAATTTAAGAGCAATTAAGGCAATTAAGGTGTGCACGTGTGTGTGTGTGTGTGTGCAAGAGAGAGAGAGACAGACAGACAGAGAGAGAGGAGACAGGGTGTAGACGTAAGTCACAAAAGAATCCCACACCAGTTTGGAATTATGATTAATAAAAGGGTTATTTATTTAAAGGGAAAACTTACAGATCACTGTCCTAGACAATGGTGCTCTGCGTAACCAGGAACAGAGTCTAGTAGCCGGAAGTGGAGCTGGAAGCAAGAGAGAGAGAGAGAGAGAGAGAGAGAGAGAGAGAGCAGGGCTACCACTGCTTTTTAAAGCAAAAGAGATGACACACAAGTAGGCTGGTATCTTAAAGGCTATTGGCTGAAGGAGCAGAAGGAGCCCCTGTAGCAACAGGGTATCATTATGTGGTCCTGGCTGGCCTAGAATTCATGATCCATCCCTCATGTACGCTGGAATCATAAGCATTTAGTGCTTTACACAACTGAATAAATATGTTTTGAGCTTTGATTTGTATTTACTTTCTAATATTTACTTGTTCTTGCATTTTTAAATTCATAATTTTTATATAGTTCAGATAAAATCAAAATCAACCTAACACCTGTTGTTTTGCTTACTACCTCAAAATGGCCTTTACTTTTTGTTCTTTAGTTTTCTCTGCTTTCAGAGAGTAAGTGTTCTTATCTTGCATATTGGCTTCATTTCCTTTGGACAGTACTACAGATGGAAATCCTTGGATCACAGAGTAGTTTGTACATCTTAAAGTTTTAAAAGAATCACCAGGCAGTGATGGTGCACGCCTTTAATCCCAGCACTTGGATTTAATCCCAGGCAGAGGCAGGCAGATCTCTCTGAGTTCGAGACCAGCCTGGTCTACAGGAGCTTGTTACAGGACAGGCTCCAAAGCCACAGAGAAACCCTGTCTTGAAAAACCAAAAAAAAAAAAAAAGGTATAAAAGAATTAGAGCACAGCTCCATATAGCTGTGCTCTAATTCTTATCTACTACCAATGTGGAAGGAATTCCTAATTCCCAATTTTACATGTTCTGGAAATTAGTTTCTTTTTTTTTCTGATAATAGACACTCTGACAAAATTGAGAACAGATTTCACTACAACATTGATTTGTGTTTTCCTGGTGGTTAACAGCTGTGGGCATTTTGTGTAAACCTGGTGACTGAATGCAACCTCCTTTGGTTGAAGCATCTTGGATCCTTTATTCATTTCTCTGATTAGACTGTTTTCTTCTAGAGGTGTTTAAACTCATTGCAGGTCTTTCCTCCTGCTCATATGTAGTCCGCACATATTTTGCTCCATTTCCAAGGTTAATCTCTTCATTCTCTTGACTGCATTGCTTTTCTTGTGCAGAAGCTACATGTTTGATGAAATGTCCTTTGTCTGGTCTCTTTTTTTTTTTAATTTCAGTGTTTTCAGTGTCTAACAAAAAGTGCCTATACTACAGTTAAGAAGTTTTTCTGTACGTTTTCTTTAGATATGTCTATAGTTTCAGATATTTGATCTTTAATTTTTTTTAAACTTTTTTTTTCTAGGTGGGATGACATGAAAGTCCATCTGTGGATGAAAGGACAGGGAAATTGCTGCATAATGCAGTATTACTCAGCTTTGATGAAGAGAAAACATTGCCATTTTTGACAAAATGGGTAAATGAGAATTAAAATAAGTTGAGTAGAAACAACGTGGTCTCAAATATATAAACTCTTAAATGTTAATTCAGAGATGTAGAACACAGAATAGATGTAGGTAGGGACTAGGTATTTTAGGATGAGTAAAGTCAAGGAATGTATTGACATCTGTGGTTATAGATCTACCTGAACAATTTTAGTACAGATATCAACTGTCAGCAAGCAACAATTCCCCACATACATGCAAACACACAGAAGTTATCATGGGAGGGTTTGAATATGCTCATTAGTTAGAGAATCTTTCTTTTTTCAAAATTTAAAGTTGCCTCATGGTAACATTTTGCATACACAAAAATAAAATCTAGGTATAATTTGTGGTAAGAGTACACTTCACCTTACGAAAAGTCTAACACAGGAAGGAAAGTGGAAGAAATTACAGTACTCCTCTATATACTTCCTCAGATGGAAGAAAATTTAGTTCATCGAGGTAGCATAGGTACAATTGTTGAATCTGAAACTGAGTAGGTTGTGTGAATTTGGGGATGCTCAGAGTCCCACCACTGGTAATAAACTTGAACTAAAGGCTAATTAGTGCTATCTTCATCAATTCCAACATCACCACCAAAACTACTATCACCATAAATGTGTATTTCAATAAAATCTACATGAAAATCCAGAGTTCATGAGAATGCACTCTCAACATCGCCTTCCTTTCTAAAGTAGTCCATGTGAATGTATCCTAGGTATTAGACATACCAGTTAAAGTGAAACAATTAAGTCTATTGCTTTGGTTGGATATGTGGATCACTTAGGCTTCATCGCACTCCACCAAAGACTGAAGTCAAGTCTTTGTGCAAGATTATAGTTGTTCAGATACCTAAAATGGGAAGAAATACCAAATTCATTAATACAGTTCTTTAATAAGTATGGCAAAATGTCACGCTAATGTTTAAAGTATTTCCAAGAAAGACCCATCATTTACACATGCTTTAGTCAAACAAATATAAGACTTACCAACATCTTCAGACAACTCATTGAAGTCAGAGTAAAGTTAAGCAGGAAAATAAACACAATATAGTGCACTGAGTTCAACTTCAGAATGAGGATTTTATATTTTAGTGCCACATGAAGATACTTGAGAGAAATGAGAGGCAAAAAAAAGCAAGTTGTAAAGAAAGTGAAGTGTGAAATAAATGTGAGTTAGTTTATACTTTTGTAAAAACTACAAACTAATTATTATATGGTAATTATAATCTATGGAGAAAACACTGCATGAGAAGAATACAATACTGTCTCCAGTGATGCAGTAACAGAAACCAGGTTTATCTTTCTTCTATAGTCAATTAGAAAGCTTGACAGAACAGTGAACCAAAGCATTTCAGATAATAGTTAGCTTCTTTTTAAAATTGATTTTATTGAGCTATACATTTTTCTCTCTCCCTCCTGACCTCTACCCTCCCCTTCAGCCCTCTCCTATGGTTCCCATGCTCCCAATTTACTCAGGAAATCTTGTCTTGTCTACATAGATTAAATCCATGTATGTCTCTCTTAGAGACCTCATTGTTGTCTAGGTTCTCTTGGATTGTGATTTGTAGGCTGGTTTTCTTTGCTTTATGTTTAAAAACCACTTATAAGTAAGTACATGTGACAATTGTCTTTCTGGGTATCACTCAATATGGTGTTTTCTAGTTCCATCCATTTGCCTGCAAATTTCAAGATGTCATTTTTTTTCTGCTTATAGAACTCCATTGTGTATATTTGCCACATTTTCCTTACCCATTCTTCTGTTGAGGGGTATTTAGGTTGTTTCCATGTTGTGGCTATGACAAACAATGCTGCTATAAACAGAATTGAGCATGTGTAATATACCCAAAAGTGGTATTGCTGGGTCTTGAGGAAGGTTGTTTGTTAATTTTCTGAGAAATCGCCATACTGATATCTAAAGGGGCTCTACAAGACTGCACTCCCACCAGCAATGCAGGAGTGTTCCCTTTACCCCACAACCTCTCCAGCATAAGTTGTCAACAGTATTTTTGATCTTGGCAAATCTTACGTGTGTAAGATGGAATCTCAGAGTTGTTTTGATTAGCATTTCTCTGATGACTAAGGATGTTGAGCATTTTCTTAAGTGTCTTTCAGCCATTTTAGATTCCTCTGTTGAGAGTTCTCTATTAGCTCTGTACTCCATTTGGAAGGGGTTATGTGTTCTTTTGATGACAAATTTCTTGAGTTCTTCGTATATTTGGGGGATCAGACTTCTGTCTGATGTGGCATTGGTGAAGATCTTTTCCCATTCTGTAGTCTACCGTTTTGTCTTTTTGACAGTGTCCTTTCTTTACAGAAGCTCCTCAGGTTCAGGAGGTCCCATTTATTAATTGTATTAGTGTCTGGGTTACTGGGGTTATATTTAGGAAGTGGTCTCCTATGCCAATGTGTTCAAGTGTACTTCCCACTTTCTCTTCTATGAGGTTCAGTGTGGCTGGCTTTATGTTGAGGTCTTTGATCCATTTGGACTTGAGTTTTGTGCATGGTGATAGATATGGATCTATTTTCATTCTTCTACATGTTGATATCCAGTTATGCTAGCACCATTTGTTAAATATGCTTTCTTTATTCCATTTTATATTTTTTTGCTTCTTTGTCAAAAATCAGGTTTTTGTTGGTGTGTTAATGATTATCTGGGTCTTCGATTCGGTTCTATTGCTTCTTCTATTTGTTTTTATGCCAATACCGGGCTGTTTTCAGTACTATAGCTCTGTAGTACAGTTTGAAGTCAGGGATGTAATGACTCCAGAAGTTCTTTTATTGTACAGGATTGTTTTGGCTATCCTAGCATTTTTGCTTTTTCATATGAGTACTGTTCTTTGGAGGTTTATGAAGAATTTTGCTGGGATTTTGATGGGCATTGCATTGAATCTGTAGATTGCTTTTCTTAAGATTGCCATTTTTACTATGTTAATTCTACCTACCCAAGAGCATGGGAGATCTTTCCACTTTCTGGTGTGTCTTTAATTTCTTTCTTCAAAGATTTAACATTCTTGCCATACAAGTCTTCCACTTGTTTGTTTAGAGCTACTCCAAGATATTTTATTTCTAGCTATTGAAAAGGGCGATGTTTCTCTGATTTCTTTCTCAACCCATTTATCATCTGTGTAAAGGAGAACTACTGAAGTTTTTGAGTTAATCTTGTATCCTGCTGCATTACTGAAAGTTTTTGCGTGTTATAGAACTTTTGTGGTAGAATATTTGGGGTCACTTATGTATACTATCATATCATCAGCAATAGTGAGAATTTTGTTTCTTCTTTTCATATTTATATCCCCTTGATCTCTTTTTGGTGTCTTATTGCTCTAGCTAGGACCTCAAGGACTATATTGAATAGATATGGAGAGAGTGGAAAACATTGTCTTGTTCCTGATTTCAGTGTGATCGCTGTAAGTTTTTCTGCATTTAGTTTGATGTTGGCTGTTGGCTTGCTGAATATTGCATTTATTATGTTTAGCTATGTTCCTTGTATCCCTGCTCTCTCCAAGACATTCATCAGGAAGGGATGTTGTATTTTGTCAAAAGTTTTTTCAACATTTAATGTGATGATTATGCAGTCTTTATTTTTTAGCTTGTTTATATTGTGGATTACATTAATAGATTTTTGATTGTTGAACCACCCCTGCATCTCTGGGATAAATCCAACTTTAATAGTTAGCCTCTGTTGTTGATTGAAACCTCTAAGATTGCATCTTCTGGTCTGGGGAGAGCCTAGTTATTCCCCAAAGAACATTAGAACTCAGACCAGGAATCCTCTGCAAGTAAAATAGACAGATGTGAAATTGAGCAAGGCCAAGGATATTATGATTTGTTGTGCCTGTACAGAATACCTAAGAAGCACCCACAAGGTTGATCTTAAACCCTCAACTAAGCACTGGCCATTATTATGTAAAGAAACCATGACACCTGCAAATGACCAACATAAAAGCAGGGTTTCAATGGGTAACTGGTGGATGAGGGAAGAGAATTCATCTGGAAAATTATGCAAATGATAGGAAGACTCTGGTTTCATCATAAGAAAGAAGATCCCTTAGAAATACAGAGCTAAATAAGAAAGTCATAGTGCAATAAACCAACACATAGCATTTGGAACAATTTGGAATAAATTTGGAAGACTGGTGAATATTTGAAGCACCTCCATTTTCCCTGTGCACACCCTACAATTTCAAACATAATTTTTGATATTTGAAAGTTTATAATGCATTTGAACATAAGAAAAATAATTCATAAGCAACTAGCCCTATATTAGCATATATGTGTCAGAAAGTGTTATAGGTACAACAAAGTCATTTCTTGAGTGTAGACATTGAAATTCCAAATCCCTTCTTAGGTCATTCTGCATAAACTTTTACAATAAAATACAACAGACTGGGTGACTGGAACATCAGGAAAGTATTTCTCAACATACGTGCAGGCTAAATGTCGAAGATTAAACGTCCTCATAGGGCCCATTTTTGATGCTGGCTGTCTCCTGCTTGCAGATGACTAGATCGTTATTATCTTCACAGAGACTTTTTTTCCTGTGTGTGATATCTCTAGTATCTGTTTATATTGAATCTATCAGTTCAAGATTCCACCTTTATGACTCCATTTTACCTTTAAGAGTTCATGGCAGAACCTATCGGTAAGCATAGGTTCACTGCAGTTAGAGGTTCAGCATACATAGTCTGGGGCTATGTACCTCAGTACACTACAATAATGATTTCAGTTTAAGCTGGAAGCAGTTGGAAAAATTCCATATATAAAATACAAAGTTTTTAATGAAATCAACCACATGTGTGAATTATACAAGTCTTGTAAAAAGACAGACTAGTTTTAGAATGGTTTGATAAGTTCTCTTCAGTGTTGAAAGACAAAGTCACTGTAGTAGTGTCTTGGAAAATAATGATTAGATAAGCTTTGAAACAAAATTATGAATTCTACAGAACTGAGAGGAAAACCACTTTAAATTCAGCAAGTTGCTGAGTACAAGCCCCGAACATGATTTTTAAAAGTATCGCTGTAGCGTGCAAAGATTTTCTTCTGGCTGTTTTAAGAAATCTTGATTGTTTTTCTAGAGTAGGTAAAAGATTTGATAAAATGAAAGAAAACTTATAAAGTTCTGGATCCAAAATAGCAACAGAATAATAGATGTTAGATGTTGATCAAAATAAAAGAACCACAAAAGCAACAACAGATAGCACACAGCTGTAATCCTAGGATCCAGAGTGAAAGTTGAATTGTGAGACCTTGATCTGTGCTATACAAGATACTGTGACAAGAAAACTAAAACCGAACCAAAGTAGTAATAACAAAAACCTAGAAATTATTTATATAATGTTTAAGGTAGTACCATACTTCTGAAAAAAGCCTAACTTGTGTACATTTTATTAGAAGAAAATAATTTTTTAGCCTCATACTTCTGCATAGATACTGAAAAAAAGTTTAAATAGCTGAATAATGCATACTAGTGCGCATCATAATGATTTCTAACTATGTGGGACATGATTTATCCAAAATGCACCACACAAATGGATTAGAGACATTGTTTTAGGAGCTTATGAAGGCTCATTATAAAACAGTATACATTAGAAAATAAATTAACACTGTTCTTGAAACTGACGTAAAACACACAAAGCATTTATGTATTAAGATGGTACATGATGCTTTGAGTTATTTAACTTCATTAAAGAAATAAAAATTACATTTTATTATTGTAATGCTTTCTATACTCCTTGACTTAAATTTTTTTCCCTAGCAATAACTTTTGTGCTGGGAAAAAAAGAAAAGATCATGTAAAGATGTTTTCAGTATGAATGCACATATTTTTATGTGACATTTCTTGTGTCTTTCTTCTGTTCAATATATTTGGTTGCTATAGAAACAATTTCTAAGGAAACAAGAAAAAAGTATGCTTATTTCTGGTGTTGTTTATGTGTTGAAAGAAATGAGTAGTAAACAAATGGCAATATGTCTCTTGAATATAGTTGTTCATCAATTATGTGTATGCCTGAATGATCCAAGGAATAAACACTGCTATTTTATGCTTACAAGTAGATACAGACAAAATCACTTTACGAAGTCATTGTTATTTAATTAAATCAACTATAAATATACAGAAGCTGGAACATTGATTGATATAGTGACTATTATCACAACTTGGGATAGTTTAAGAACTTCAGAAGAAAACAATGTAAAGCAGTCATTGCACAGGTTAAGAAAAAGATCTTAAGAGTTTGTAATAAAAATGAATATTAAATAAACACAACAAAACAAAGCAGCAAAAAAAGCATAACAAAAATGAGGAAACAATAAACCAACTTCTGTCCTCCTACTTTCCCATCACCTCTTCAATTTTTTTAGTGGCATTGGGCACTGCAGTGTGTCAAACAGTACACCCTTTAGTCCAAACATCTTTACTTGCAAATGTTCACTATGTAATGAGTTTCTTTTCTAGTTCAAGACCTTTCTCTGTTTTCTGGTACATCATCAATACTGAACCCTTACCAAGTCCTCTCCAATAGCCAGCAGTTGTGGAGATCCTGTGGCTATGATTTGAGAGGATCCAAACATCTTTACTTGCAAATGTTCACTATGTAATGAGTTTCTTTTCTAGTTCAAGACCTTTCTCTGTTTTCTGGTACATCATCAATACTGAACCCTTACCAAGTCCTCTCCAATAGCCAGCAGTCATGGAGATCCTGTGGCTATGATTTGAGAGGATCAGAACTGCTATGATCCAAGACGTCGTAGATGGGGTAAAGTTTGTAGTGAGCCAACTCAAAGCCCTGCGTGTATGCCTGGGAGATATCTGAGTTGGACAGCCCTGGCCTCTGGGACCTACTCCATAAGGCAAAGGGAAGAGCCGTCTCTTCAATCCCATGGTGAGGGGTGGGGCCAGCAGTTTTGGGGTGAGCTTTTTGTTTTTAATTAATATGTTTTATTTTATTTTTCTTTCTTTTTAAATTTTCTATTGGCTGGGGTATGTGACAAGGGTGAAGGACAGATACAAGAGGACAGAAATAAGTGAGACTGGAATACATGATGTAAAATTCCCAAAGAATCAATGCAAAAATTATGGTTAAAAAACAGTTTGTAATGAAAGGCCTTCTTATTCAGTTCACTATTTCCCATGAAGATGTTGATATCTTTTGTTCTTCTGACCCAAAGATAGATGCATTATCTATTGGGCCACTGACCTGTCCTGATATTTTTTGTTCTTAATCTCAGATCAGTTTAAGAATTAGAATTAGATAAAGTAGAATTCAAGTTTCTAAACTTAGAGCCAATTTAGTTTACTAAGGAGTTTAATTGAAAATAATGATTTCTTTTAAAGTATTGTAAAATAAATCTACTGTATGCTTAGCAGTCATCTTTGGACTTTACAGTAAGAAAAAAAATGTGAGAGAGATACAAGTTTAGTCTTTAAACAATTCATTGTATACTGTGTTAAAGGCCCTAGAAAATTACACACATAGTTAGATCACCCAATTATAGCATGCAAATGACTCACCACAACACAGTATCAAGCTCAATTTAAATTCTGAGACTCCACTTCTGTCTGTATACATTTCTCCAGAGTATTTCCAAGAAATGAGAAACAGATAACAGCTTAAAGAATAGGAGTCTGGCTTTTGCCAAAGTGTTTAGCCTTATATCTACTTGTTAGACCTTAAAATTTGCCATTTTCTGAATTCTCGTCTGTTACTAATAAATAGAATGAAAATAAGACAGATTTTCTTCCTAAGCAACTTTTTTCTTTCTAGTATAAATGAATCACAGGACATAGGGAAGGGTAGGTGGGGAAGAACTGGCAAGAATAGAGGGAGGGAAAACTATAATTAATATATATTGTATGAGAAAATATCTTTTTTTTCAAGAAAAAATTAAAACACTACTGCTGATTTATGATTGAATCATACACATTGTTGAAACTGTTATTTAATTTTTTGTTCAGTTTTAATTTTTGGTAATATTTGTAGCAATGTTATTCATTTTAATTGTTTTCAGATATGGTTAGGTCAGAGAAAAAGATTTCTAACTGTTATGTACACTTGGGTGTTTGAATTAGATACCCAAGTTTGCCTTATAATGACTTCATCTTTTCTCAGAAACAGAAGTTCTGTGAGCTTAAGGCCTCAAGACAGTTTTAAATTCTACTACTGTACTTTGGTACTCTTCAGGAGGCATGACTTCATCTTAATTTTAACCCTATTTTAAAACATTTTCTTATTTCCTTTTGTTGTAACATTCATAATCTCTATGCATGCGACTTTTGTTGGCTTAGTAACTTTGATCCCTAAGTCAGACACAGCACATGAAACAGTTATGTGTAGCACTTGAGGATGTCATCATACGCCCTCATGATCACACTGTACCAAGTGCATTTTGATATTAATAGTTTGAGGATTAAAGAAATGAAATTCTGAATCCCACTTTGTGATAAACACTTTGTGTAAATCCATATGCTAAATTGCTGCAAGGCTGCGATAAAATATTGTAATCTTTGCATGAATGCTGGAGTCTCCACTTTATCTCTGACCCATCAAAACTGCCATATTCATCACTTTGTTAAAAATCTGCCTTGAAATTAAAGGACTTAAGAGTTATGAGATTAATAAAGTGGAATATTTCTTCATCTAGTTCATAAAAACTATGAAATTTTATTTCCAGTTCCTTCTGAATCTTTTAGAAGTGTTTTTCAAAAGCAAACAATTATTGTATACCTCTTATTATGAATATTAAAAGGTTTAAAAGAACACAATTTTACTCTATTGATATTGCTTACCAAAGTAGCCAAAATATATTTATCTATTTTCTTCAATTGTAGAAGGCTAATCAAAATACAGAGACACTGGTATGAAAAGAAGAGAAAATACAACAATAAATGAATATCAAATTGTGCCTGTCTTTAGAATCTCAAATTAAAATGAACTTATATCTTATATAATTATGATATCTTAAGATATAATCTTAAGATATAAAATATTATTTCTAAAAGAGATAGCCTCAATCAAATGAGAATAAAACAAATTTCCAAGAATAGATGAAAGCATATGACAAACATCTCCTTTAGTTTGGCTACATCTCATTAATTCTCAGTAGATACAGATATCAGGGTGTCTTCTATACCTTAGAGACCTATTCAAGTATGTCATTATAAAAATTTCAGTGTATTGTACTGTATTAGAGCTGTTATTTGATTCAGTTTTATAGCTGATAAAACTTTTTCTTAAGCCTGTTTGAAACACCCGGAAATCAGTTCTTCCTACTTCTGCTTTGTTTTCAGAAAATATCTTAATGTATTTTTTAAATAAAACTTATTTTCAAAATAAAAATAATCCAATATTGCAGTTCTGATGGGACAGAGACATAAAAACTATATAAAACATATCTAAATATTGCTAGATGATACTCTAAAACATGACATTTATTATATATTATGTACTTCAAGCATAAAGATATTTGGGGTAATAGAGTTGCTCTTTTTCATTACTTAATCACTTTAATTATTAGGTAGGTGAGCTATTTTAAATCAAATTCATATACGCAACTGACCATGTCTCTTTTTTCTTTTCTTTTTTTTCTGTCATCAATTTTATACAAACTAGAGTCACTTGAGAAGAGAGAACTTTGACCGAGAAAATTCCTCCACCATATGTGTCTATTGGCATGCCTGTCCCCAGTCATGATTGGTGATTGATATGCAGGGGCTGACACAATCAGAGGTGACATCTCTGGTGTATATAATAAAGAAAATTGAGCAAGCTATTTGGAGCAAGTCAGTCAGCAGTATTCCTCCATTTCTTGTGCCATGCTTCCTATTTTGAATTCCCTTACTGATAGACCAAAAATAAAATAGCAAACATATCATAATGTTTTAAATAAGTAGAAATTGTGTATTGAGCTTCATTCATAAGTATCATGAAATACAGGCAGTCTATTCCTTAGCCACAAATTGGACATGACTTTATGACTTTTTTTTTTTTTGGAAAGTAGCACATTCACAGATGTATGGAAGCAAGCTACATATGAGCATATCAACCCTTCCTAGCTGTTAACAGTTGCAAATAGCTTTGGGTTTTGAATGGGATCTCATGGATCTCATGTCTGCTTTTCCTTCTCAGTGCTATGATTTTGTCTGGTTAGAACTTTTCATATCTTGTGCATAAGATTGCAGTCTCTGTGAGTTTATGTGTCTACCTGTCCTGTTGTACCTAGAAGATGCTTTTTCCTTGGAGACATCTACCATCTCTGGCTCTTACAATCTTTCTACCTCCTCTTGCATTTAGATTTCCTGAAACAAGTATTACCTATTCAAATCACTTAAGGGTCAAACATTTCAGCACTGTTCTTAATTTTTGTCACTTATATGTTTTTCACTTACTCTATATTAAACCCCACACATTCAACAAATATTATTCTATGCATAGTTGGTTCCACAAATGTCTACTTAACCTATAGAAAATTGTAGAATCATTTGAAAATTAAGATAAACATTTTGTCATCATTTCTGGAACTCCATCATTAATAAAAGTTTGGGTAAGGAATTGCATTTGCTACCAAATGACTCTTATAAGAGAAAAGAGCCAAAATATTGAAAAGTAATCTATCAAAGGTAGCAAATGGACAAAACTTATTAGACACTGAGAAGTAAAAACAATGAAGAAAGAAAATCAATCTTCTAGTTTATAATTGTTTCACTATGTACTAACATCTGAATTTTCTGTAAAAATAGTAATTCTTACACCCTGGGCAAAGTGATCAGTGACCTGGATGCATTACATAGACTCAGTATGTAAATATGTGATAAACTCTGAGCAAGACAACTTTTAGAAGGAAGGTTTTATTATAACTTATGGCTCCAGAAGGATAAAGGTCCATAATGAAGGAGAAATAGCTGAAAGCAAAAGCTGAGAATTCACCTCTTGAACCACAAAGAGAAAGCACAATATCTTAGTTACTTTTCTATTCCTTTGAACAAAAGCATGCCCAAGGCAACTTGTTTAATGTTTCAGAGGGCTAGTCCATTGTCATCATGGTGCGAAGCATGACATAAGGCAGGCAGTTAAACATTGTGATAGAGAAGTAGCCAAGAGCTCATATCTGATACATAATTTGTAGGCAGAGAGGAGACAGTTCCTGACAAGGGATTTTGAAACAGTGACACTCCTCTACCAAAAGATCATACTTACTTCAATAAGACTACAACTCCAATTCTTGCAAGTCAGTTCTACTAACTGAGTACCAAGCCTTCAAATAAATAAGCTTATGAATATCATTTTTTCTTTTCTCTGTTTTTATTGAATATTGTTTGTTTGTTTTTAGGTTTTGATAAGTTGGTTTGGTTTTACCCTCGGTCTCTGGGCTAACCAGTCTTGATTCCTGGCCATTTAGGTAGTATGAGGCATGGAGTTCTTCTTGTGGCATGGGCCTCAAGGTAAACCAGACTATGGTTAGCCACTCCAACAAGTTATGTGCCACCATTACTCCAGCACATAATGCAGGCAGGCCAGATTATAGGTCAAGGTTTTGGTGACTGGGGTGGTTTTTCTTTCTGTAGGTTTTTCATGCCAAAGAGACAAAAACAGGCGTTTACGGTCCATGCTGGCACCAGCTTGACCGCTCTACTTTCAATGAGCTGTGTGGATGTTATTCTCTGCAATATGGCTATACTATCAGTTTTTGGAGAGTGACCCTCTGTCCTAGCATCAGGATGTGGAACAAGGAGAACACTCTTCCATTTAAACTGTGTAAACTTGTACAGACACTATGGAAATCAGTATGTTCATTCCTCAGAAAATTGGAGTTTGATCTACCTCAAGACCAAGCTATACCACTTTTTAGCACATACCTAAAAGATGTGTCATCCTAACACAAGGACACTTGTTCAACTATGTTCATTGCAGTTTTATTCACAATAGCAAGAAACTGGAAACAACATAGATGTCTTTCAATCAAAGAATGGATAAAGAAAATGGAGTACATTATACAATGAAGTATTCTTCATTTGCTAAAAAACAAAATAAAACAAAACAAAGAACAATTGCATCTTGAAATTTTCAGACAAATGAATGCAACTTGAATAAATCATCTTTAGTGATGTAACCCAGAAAGACAAATATGGTATGTATTCATTTATAAATGGATGTTAGCTGTTAAGTAAAATCAAACTGCAATCTACAGACCAAGAGAGTTTAAAAGAAGAGGAATAGTCTAGGAAGTTTGCGTGAAACTCCTTGGGAGGGGGAAATAGAATAAACTTTATGGGCAGACTGAGGGTGGGAGGGGATAAGAGCAGTGTGATTAGGTTGTGAGGAGATAAGGTGGAGAGAGGGAGTTTTGCTAGAGGTGATTGTAATTGGGGTGGGTGTTTGGGGAGGTGGTGTGGAAACCTAGGGCAGTAGAAACTTCCTAGAATCTATAGAGTGGATGACTCTAGTGAGGACTCCTAATAATGGAGTCTGAACTGGCCATCTTTTATAGCCATGCAAGGCTATCAGTGATGGGACTGAGTTGCATTTGGTTGAGTTATTGGCCAAGGGATTCCCGTGGAGATGCTTAAACCACTCAGGCTGATGCTTGGAGGACATTCTTATTCAAACCACCACAAGGAGTGAACAAACTAGTGATGATGCATGTCTCTGAAACAGCAATACCACCTCTACTGACACACTTTTTTTTCCAATAAGATAAATATTCCCAGGTTGTCATCATGGGAACTAAGTGTTTGAACATCTGAGCCTGTGGAAAACTTTCTCATTCAAACCACCACAGATATTTACTGAGTAATTCAACTGTTTTCTATCCTTGTCTCCCTTTCCAACATAATCCATTCTATTAAGGAGGCTTTCAAATGAGGTTTTTACTCATCAAACATTTCATTTCATTGTGACTTTTCTTTCCTAATTCCTTTCATTGAATCATGTTTTAAAATCTTGTATTGATTTTCTTATTTCATTAATGTTTTTCTTTTTGTCTTCTTTGAGTTATTTTTGCATGACTATAAAGAGGAAAGTTGGGGGATTGTGTCACCTTTTACTAATATCAAAAATCATGCACAGTGACTACAAGACAATGAGGAATATGGGTCATGTCACCAGCTGTTCTGCTGTTCCTATTGGGGACCAGGTCTCTGCTGCAGGTGCTATAATCTCATTCCCAAAGGGCAATAGGGAAGCTCCAAGCCATGGTTCCTCAAACTTCGACAACATCTAAGAGAGCACAGGACCTTTCATTCTGGGTCTTTTAGGATCATATATCACCAGAAAAGACCACACCCATTGGGTCAAGCTGCACCATAAAATTGGCTGTTGGACTGAATTCCCACATTTCCCTCTTGTAGTTTAAAATGAAAAGAAAGGTTCTAATCCTAACATAGTAAAACTATATACAATAAAAACAACTATAAAGTAAGAAACATATCTTAGATGTCCAGATCATAGGTAACAGACAATTTTTATAGAGATTACTCCAATAGTTGTCCTTTCTTGAAGAATCTAAGATTTGTACCTAATATGTCCTTAGCTAAGAAATTCACAGGGCATGCAAACACTAGAATGGTATTTCAATTTGTATAAATCTATAATGGCATCTCATTTTACTCTAAAGTATATATAAGTTTTCTTCATCATAGATTTTAAATGTTCCTAAAATATGGCCATGACTCTTGTGTGATATTTATATTATGATATGTTCTGGGAGTAGTAGCACATAACCAAAATGCCTGAGGACACTACATAAAAAGAACATAATTATTAAACTATAAATTGAGACTCAACATATTTTATGTGATATTGTGATAAACTATATTGTGAGAATTTTAATATTTTATATTATAGTATTATATTTATATTTTATATTATTTTTGAAATAATAGGCCTCTGTAACTTACTAGGGTATTATCAACATTGTAATTTTCTTCTAATATAGAATTTTACAAATAAGAATTAAATAAAATTCATAGCAAACATTAAATTTTGTCCTAATTTGAAAGTTATTGTATTAGGAAGCTCTATGTGTTTTTTTTGCAATACCATTTTCAAGTTATTGGAAGAAATACCACAAGTCAGATACTAGTTTTGTTACATATTTTATGTACTATTTACTTCTACTGTATCATGACTCAATCCTCTTAATTACTGTATCAGAGGCTGTGCTTTTTTCATGAATATATGATAGAATGAGCACACTGTTTACATATTTATAATACCCTTTCACACCATGTTACTATTTATAAGATGAGTAATATACACATTAAAATGTTTATCTTTTAATTCTATAAAATGCTTTAAGTTTATACTTCTTTTAGTTTTAAATTTGGTGATTTTAATTTTATTATAGTTTTCTTATAGGCACAAAGCAGCTATCCATCTACAATTGAAGGGTTTGCATTCACAGACTTGACTAGATCTATATTCTCTATTATGTTGAGGCCTATATTCACAAGTAAATTATACACATGTGTGCATCTGTACACATACATATTCCAGAAATGATTGAAATGAAATTTTTACAATGTGTTTCAGAACAAGTAGATTTGGTATTGCCAGAAAATTTAGAAGCAAACCCAAGCAAATATAAAGGAATAACTGTAGACCTGATTATTCCAAGGAGCCATTATGGAATGGATATTTTGAGATGGGTTATTTTAATTTACCTCAACTACATTTACTAAGAATAATATTCATGAAGTGTGATATAAGTTTATTTAACATGAAGAATCATAGTTAAACCAACAACTACTACATTGTAAAAGTACAAAATATACAACGTTTAAATTTTCAATTGAATTTATAATATCATTTTAGAAATTTTATAATGAAAATGTTATAATTTTGGATAGCCTAAATGCAATACTTCATTTTTTTACAATACTGAATTGTGACTGTAAATCCAAATTTAAAATAGTTTATGCATTACATGTTCCTCTTTATGCAAACAATGTTATTCACATATAAGGAAAATTCTATAATCTCATGAAGGAAACTTGACACAATATAAGTTTAGAATTCCACAAACTAAAATGACTGTAAATATGGAACCAGATCCATCTTTCTGAAAATGATCATGTTTAAATATCTTTTCATCCTTACCAATTTAATGGTAATTATAAAGGCAGGGGAGTCTCTGGTGACTTCAAATATACTCTAAAGTGGGAACTGTTATCAAATATTATTGAAGCTTCATTAATTGTTCAAGACTTGGAACCCAAATTTACAGTTGATACCTTATCACTTTTAACTTTTACATAATGCTTTAGTTAAATAAAAGACATAACTATAGGGCCAGAATTATATACAATGAAATCCCAACTCTACTTAAAGATGATATACCATAAAATGTGTTTAATTAACTTCTCCATTTTGTCCATTTAAAGTGTTGGTACTGAAAATAATGTTAGAAAGCATATGTTTTATTGTGTTTCCTTTCACAACGAAGCTATTTCAAGACATGAGAATAATAAGTTATTACTAAACTTTGAAAGATCCATTGTGGTGAATTGAACTCTGTCAGTTTCTGATTGTTTGCCAGCAGTCTAGCTATCTCCTGCACACTCTGCATTGATCCAGAGGCCTCTGTGGCAGTGCATAAAGAATACCCATCTGTTTCAGGTACAACAGCAGGGGTCATTTCCATTGAATTGGCTGCTGCTCTGAGTACAATGAGGCTGTTTAGAGCATCCAGTGACCACACAGGTTCTTTGCTCTCAATAGAGATGAAAAGCAATGTAAAAGTTTATTAGGCAGAAGCAGAGAAATCCATCAGCATGCATCAACTGTAGAGGGGCTGGAATGGGATGCATCATGATGGAAAGAATCTGATTGCAAGAGGGCGTGGTACTGATGATGCCCCATTTTACGGACGTTCGAATTGGACCATTCTGAAGAGGCCCAGACTTTTCCTTTAAATCAGAGTTAAAATCATGTAAATTGCATAATATGGCTTAGCTGGTATAATCACAGAGATGGTAGCAGAGGTCTCCACTAGAAGTGACTGAGTTGCTGGCCTGAAATTTTTCAGCATTAGAAGTTTTGAGTCATTAGAGACATTGAGTCTCTGCACAGTGGCCAGTGCTCATTTCTGAAAACATTTTTAGAGTAATCTGATTTTTTCAAAACACAGAGAACTACAGCCTCTGTGAACTGTGAACTGTTTAGGAGATAATTTATTCTCTTATTTGTCTGCAATTGTACATTATTGGGCCCATCATAGCATCATATTTTCTTGATTATAATATTTTTAGAATGTTTTCTGATTGGTATACATCATTACTAGTCACTTTTGAGCCAAAGCAGAATATATCAAGTCTGGAGAGGGTTTATGAAGGGACAATAGACAAACAGATTTTATCTGTGCATAAATTAACATCCAAATTATTTGATGGGATAAGAGGCTCCTCTAAGGATGAGCCTAAAATTATTCCTTTTGGACTCTTTTTGGAATGAAACAAAGAGGAAAGTTACATGGATGCCACTAGTGGAGTTACTTTTGGAAGAGAAGAAAATGAATGCCCAGAAGTGATAGTTTGAGTTTCCATTAGTTCATACCAGCTGGCTAATATTGTTGAGTTTACCTAGAGTGTCTTAGAAAACTGGGGCTATTTGCTATGCAAAACTTGATCTGAGAATTCACGAGAGGGTTTTATTTCAGTCATCAAACATGTTGTGCATGTTTGGCTCAATTCACTTAAGGAATCAGCAGCTTGTGATTTGGTGTTTGTGAGTCTCTGGTTGCTGGATTCTTCAGTAATAATCTGATATTCACTGGGAATGGAACTTCCTGCACTGAGTTGGTGCAGGGTTGATGAGTTTAAGATGGCTACCTGTTTGAATATAATTGCCTTAGCAGGAAAATGAGATATATTGAGGAGCACAGCAGTCTCCAGTGCTCTCTTCTTGGATTAGAGAAACAGCTGAATATCCTTCTATATCCTCTTAAGCCTTCGTAGAGACAATCGGCGGTACACTTGAGGAAGCAGTTGTGAGCAGGAATCCACAGGAGTATAATGAGTGCCGGTTTAACTCGATATCAGCCCCTGGAATGCTACTAATTGCTGAAATCATTGTGGTTTCAGAAAAGCCAACAGTCTGATAGCTCTCAAACAACAAAGGTGGTGTAGGAAAATTAAGTCTGTCATTAAGGAAGAAATAATAAATGAGGTCTTTGCCTTTCTGTCAGGGAGAAAAGAATAACGGCTGTGCTGCGATTTGGATAGACAAAGACACCACGTACGCTTTGCCCCAGACAATTTGTGCCAGGTCATGTATACCAAAGAAGAGGAAACATCTGTGGAAGAAAGGAAGATTGTGTTTTGCTAAAAACTCTCTAGTGGAAATCAGTTGCTCAAGTAAAAAGCTTTCAAAGGCTGTGCCAGACCTCGCTGCTGCCAAATCAGGGTCTGCAAGAACATCAAGCTCGGAAGTATCCGTCTGGTTTGGATCTTCAGAGAGTTAAAGACAAAGAAAAGAAGGAGAAGAAAATAAAATAAGGAAACAAGGAAAATGAAACAAAATGAGCAATGCTTGTGCCCAAGCTGAATCTATATTGAGTCACAAACTACTCATATCAATGTGTCCGAGCAGGTTTGACTGGGCACATACAATGTCTTTGATAATATATGAGGAAATTCACCAACTTCCTAAGTTTAGCCTCCTTTTATTCCCACCACATTGAGGTAGCAATGTCAGAACAATAGTATTAGCCGGATTTGGCATATTCCCAGTACAATGCCTTGAATTATAAGAGAAAAATTTAAGTTATTTATCAATCAAAGCAACAGGGAATATTTTACCTGTTAGATAAATAAAAATGGAAAAAAGAAAAAAATATCAGAAGTATTTTATGGTTAAAATAGAAAATATATTATGGAACAAATAATATTTTATTCAGTTAAGTATAAAACAAAAATTATATCAAAATGATCTTGTTCTCTTTTGGCTTACAAAAGAGAATACGATGTTAATTTTGTTTTAAATTTTCTCCCTTAACTTCCCCTCTCCAAATACTATACAATCCTCTTTGCTCTCTTTCCAATTCATGGCCCTTTTTACATTAACTGTTGTTGTATGAATATATGCATAATAATATAATCTTCTCAGATTGTATAACATTGCTTAGATTATGTTTTCAGAGAGATTCACCTGTTATTGGATAGCCAATTGGTGTGCTCTTTCCTGGGGTAGACAATTTCTCCCATTCACAGCATTCATTAGTAGCCTGTAGTTCATTCTATGAGTTTAAAGTCTCCAGTGTTTTCCCTGTCCACTTCAGCATGTCTATTGGAATGGTTCTTCTTCAGTTTACACGCGAGCTTCATTTTTCTCTCTACGGTCTTTCTGCTATGCTCATTCTTTTCTTTAGTCAGAAATAGCACTTCCTGTGTCTTCTTTTTTTTGGGTTTTCGAGACAGGGTTTCTCTGTAGCTTTGGAGACTGTTCTGGAACTAGCTCTTGTAGACCAGGCTGGCCTTGTGGCCTGCTTCTGCCTCCCAAGTGCTGGGATTAAAGGCGTGCACCACCACTGCACAGATTTATGTGTCTTCTTTAGGTTTAGTTTTCTAAATAAAATTTTTATGCTATTTATGTCATTGAAAGTTTTTCATTCTTCTTCAATTTTATGAGATATTTTTATGGCTGTCCTTTATAATCTTTTAGAAATTATAATGCTTCTCTCCAGGTCCTTCTGGTTTCAAAGTTTACATTTACATTGTAAAATCAGCTGGCATTCTGATGGATTTTTCTTTATATGTGACTCACAAGTTTCTTTTTGCATATTTCAATGCACTATCTCTTTATGTATACTTAGTGTTTTAATTATGATATGTCATAGGGACCTTCTTTTCTGATAGTGTCTATTTGGTATTCACAGTAGTTCCTGCATTTGTATGGAGGGGTGCTTCCTTAATTTGGGGAAGTTTTGTTCTATGATCTTGTGGAACATATGATCTTTGTCATTACTTGGAATTCTTCTACCTCACAGATTTTGTCTTTTTTTTTTTAATGTTGCCTTTTTTCCTCAGTACTTCACACTGAGTCTTCCTCACATTTTGTATTTCCTAATTTAATTCCGTTCTTGGGCCTTGAATAGTCTTTGTTGTTTCCATTAGCAATATGATTCTGTTTTCTTGGCAACATTGAGAAATTTATTTTTGTTCAGCTTTTTCTCCTTAATTTCATTGAGCTGTTTACTTGTTCATTCTTTAAATTCCTTAATTCTTTGTTGAAGTTAATGATTATTCTTTAAATTCTGTGTCCTGAGGTTCATCTAGATAATTCTCATTAGAAAACATTTCTACAGGACTAGTAGGTTTTTGAAGAGAATGCTGGGAAGAAGGGATCCACAGAGTAAGCAGCATGGGCAATACAAAACAAAGATAACTGAGCCATGTAAAAGAATATAGATTAAAAGAAGTGGGTTAATTTAAGATCTAAGAACTGGTTAGTAATAAGCATAAGCTATTGGCTGAGCTTTTATAATTAATGAGACATTGCTATGTGGTTATTTGGGATCTTGCAGGTGGGGCACAAAAAGTCCAGCTAAGAATAGTGCCCAATTTGGGGCCACGTATATCCACATAATACCCAAGAAAGCTTTAAAAATGTTTTTAAACACACACACACCCGCAGAGCCAGATGTGGCTTTTTAGTCTCATGTGTCTCATGGCAGCCACTGCACAGAGATATGTCAGCTGCCTCCATGCTTGAGCTGCCAGTGCTCCATGTCCTAAGCCATGCGGTCTGGTTTAAGATTTTGCTTGTGAAGAGAGAAAAAGTTACACATAGACAGTAAAGCATGTTCAGATGGAAAACACCTCTGAACAGGTTATGGTGTGTTTACAAATTTCCTGAGTAACAGTGACAATACAAAGAAGGTATCTGAAATGCTGCATTAAATCTTCTAATATATAGTATGTCATCATTTGATTCAGTTAGTTAAATTGTGGAACATATCAATATAGATTCAGTTGTCAAAATACTTCAAAAAAGGAAAACAAATAACTTTGTATTTTGTACCTGAGATTTTAAAAATAAACTCTGAGAATGTAGATTTGCATATTTATCGACTCACAGACACCAAATGATAACACATTAGAAATCTCAAATCATTATTTCTTCCAATGTAATATTTTTATTGATTATTTGGGAATTTAATGAAATGTGTCCCAATCTCTCTCTCTCTCTCTCTCTCTCTCTCTCTCTCTCTCTCTCTCTCTCTCTCTCTCACACACACACACACACACACACACACACACACACACACACACTTCCCATTCCCCCTAGGCCCACTCTCCCACACTTAGCAGTCCTTTCCCCAAAGTATATCAAGTGCAATTTGTGTTGCCCATATACTAATTCGAGCACAGTCAAACTTCCAGTGGCTTCCAGTTCCTTAAAGATAAGTGGGTCTTTTCCCATCCCCCCCACCAGAGTCAACAACTGTGAAATGCTATACTTCAGAATCTTCTTCATAAGTTTTAAAGACTTTTCTCATTGGCTTCCTGTCTAGACTGTTTCTTTTCCTTTGGAGTAGGGGAAGAAGCTGTTAGAGAAGCCTTCAATGTCTCTCATTCTCAATTATAAACCCGGAGTCCTCTATACCACTGCAACAGATGCTTCTTTAATTATAAGTGCCAATAGCAGCATGATCATGGTTTCCATTGGCTGAAAAAACCATACACAGCAGCATGGTCTCCGGCAGCATCATGGAGTGTGGACCCCATAATAGCCACCATGGATATTAGCACGGTCCCAGCACAGATCATGGATATCAAACTAGTTTCAGACATGATAGACATCCACACAGCCTCTGGTTGTACCACAGAAGATCGACCTAAACATGATCCCTGACTGCAGCATGGACCACAGATATCAACATGGCCTCCAGTGACTGGATGGACAACAGACAGTAGTAGCATGGCCCTCAGCAGTAGCATAGACCATGAACATCACCATGATCACTTGGTGCTGGGTTGGCAATTGATGTGGACATGGTCTCCAGGACCAGCAGGGACCATCAATATCAATATGGCCTCATCAAATCAATTTTTTATGAAATAAGGTATTCATAATAATTTTACTAATATTTGAAACTGATAAGATTATTCAAATTTAGGACAGGCTTAAATACATTTTAAAATTTATTCCTATTTCCTTTAAGCTAAAGTCAAACCATCACATTACATCTGCTTTGAGGATTTGTTCTTTCCAATTTTTATTAATTGACTCTCACTAAATATTGATGCTAAAGCTATTAAATTTTTGATTTCATGTTCATAATTAGTCAATCAAATTTGGTAATTGCTACAGATTATTTAAAAATATTTACAAACATGTTCAAATTATTTGATTTTGAATTAATTACTGAGGCAATTGGGTGTAATTTATTTGGATATAAATAGTTGATTTTTTCCTATCCATATAAAATAATTTCCACATAATTAATTTGGTTGGAACATAGAAAAAAGAATTGTGAGACATGTTATTGGAAATAAAGATACATCAGAGGGATTATCTTCTTAAAGAAGAGTTAAATGAGCTAACTTTTGATGAATTTTGATCTTTAATAAATTACAGTAAAGTATGAGTGTCTCTCTATTTCTAATATTAAAGGCATATTAAATAACTGTCCCTAATTTCTTGGGTTGTATTTGTTCCCAATTATATGTACTTTGCCGAAACTTTAGTTTTTCAAATATATTTTATATAATATGTATTATGTAACATTATATATGTATATATATATATAATTTTTTATGGTTTATGCTCTTGATTCATTTTCATCTTATAACTAGAAATTTTAATAAAATAATATACACATACTTTAATATTTATTTATTCATATTTATGTATATATAATTCCTAGTGTCATACTTGTTTAAAAATTTATTGGATAAAAAATATACCAGCATTTAAAAATATTAATATGTAAAAATTCAGTATTAGACAACAGTAAGAGGAAATGAAATACTTTTCTGTTCAGTGACAAAAGATGTGTACCTATCTTCCCTCAAGAGTAAGTATGGACTTGTAAAAAGGACTTTAAAGATTATGAAAATGCGTGTGAAATAGTGGAAAGATCAGAGTGCCATTCTGGAAGCTTGTAGCACAAACTTAGCAGCTTATAAATAACCATAGAGTCGAAGTAAGTGTTTCATCTTAAGTTATAATCAGTAGTATGAACCACCTTGAGATATCACCACACAGTTAAGAAAGCCGCAGAGCTCTCCTAATCAACAGGTTCTGTCAGTATCAGCACAGCTACATATAAGAAACAAGACTTTCATTCAACTGTCACCTAGGTGCTGAGCACCTGCCATGACCTCTTACAGATATTTATCGCAAAGATAATAGGTGCCAAGATCATGATAATCTGTCTATAAAATGTCCTCATTTTAAAAGGTAGACTTCTTTTTCATTCTCTATTTAAAGTCAAGCTTGAAAAAGAAAAAGTACCATTTGTTGAAAGAGGGCATGGTGCCCTTCCCTGTTGGAAGTCCAAGGCCCACCCCCATCCCTCCTGGCCTAGGAAGGAGTGCATTCAAAAAGACTCGGTTCTCAAAAAGTTAATACATGCAGAAGAGATAGGTCCTGGTGTCATTGTCAAGGAAGAAGGGGGAGGGAGGAGGGGTGGGGGTTAGTGGGAGGGGACCGGGAGAAGGGGAAGAAAGGAAAAAAAAATTTTTTTTATGTTCTTTTATATTCTTTAATTATGTTCTTGAATGGAAAAAATAAAACAAAACAATGTATGGAAAAAAACAAACAAACAAAAAAAAAAGTACCATTTGAAAATCAGGAGAATTGTTGTAACTCCTTTTGTCTTGGGCTAATTATTACTCACTTGGTAGTATATAAATTATAATGATTGCTGAATTCAGAATGAACTAAAAATTATAGACAATCTTTCTCCAATCATAACCTATATTTTGTCAAAAGAAATCAGAATTAAATACAATTTTCATTATTTCTTCTAAGTGATTTTATGATAACATATTTCAGATAAGAAAGGGCTGTTTTTGATGGAATATTCAAGGAATATTCAAGGAAGCACTCTCTCAGCAGGGATACAAAGCAATTTCAAGATTTGAGAAAACACCACTCAAATAAATCACATAGCTGTTTAAAGGCTCCAAGTAGTGTGTTTGAATGGCAGCAAAATAGGTAACTTACAAAAAGAATGGGGAGACAATATGTGAAAGTGAGGTTGTAGATGTGGCTAGAAACAAATAATACACTCTAGTATACTGATGTTTTGAAAGTAAGTTGATTCTGAAATTGATGAGAAACTGGAAGATTTGGAGAAAGTTTATATAATGAAAACTTTATATTAAACTTCAGAAGTGCTTGAAGTAATGGGACAAATAGAAGCTTAAAGTGACATATGGACAAGATAAGTGTTAATCATCTGCTAGTGGAAATAAGGATGATCATGAGGAAAGGTAATTTTCAGGATATACTTGGAAGGTAGCTGCCATTATATGTGCTAATGGAGGAGATAAAGATGGGGAGAATAAAGCTTAATGAATGATTGTGGAGGCCCCAAAATGTGAGCCTATTTCCACCTTGTCTGAAAAGCAGAGAGTTTCAGCTTGCTCAAAGTTGCTACAAGTGTGGCTACACACCCTGACCTAGAGTGTGGTTTCTTTGTGTTTTAGACATTAAGATTTTCCATACAGGTAGATCCACCCCACCTTGACCAAAAGTCAGATAATTCTAGCATATTTCTGCCCCTTCTTTTGAATTAAGAGGTTTGACCTAGGGAGTGACTGCCTCCAGGTCTAGGGTAGGTTCATTGCCTAAAGAACAGAATGATTTTCTCAAGAATTAATAACTTGATTTCTCAAGTATTGAAGCAAGTCACTGTTCTAGATGTCCTTTGTATTATGTTGAAACAGTCTTTTGACTTCCTCCCCTTGTTGTATTGGGGTAAAAAAGTGTTTGGAAAATTTAATGTGGGGATTTCAGTATTCACTGGAACTCCCTCTGGATACCGTCATATGCTTCTGTGTTTTTATTTCACTCACATCTTCATTATCTTTACTTATATATCTAATCCCTATGCCCCTACCCTGGTAAGTGGTATACTTGTAGAAGCAAGGTTCCCAACAAATGATTTTTATGTATTATGTTCCAATCAATGGTATAACTAATGGAACCTTTTTACAAATGTAGAGATCATTAAAGACCACTTACAGTTTGGGTATAGTTCAGGATTTCTTTTCATACACATGAAATTTTGATAGCTTCTTTGTGTTCACATCTGGATACAGGGTGGCAACTTCTATACATGAATCTCTCTTATCACAAAACTCTCTCTAAGTCATATAAGTGAAGTGAGAAAATAAAGGTTCGAGAAAAGTAGTGCTATAACACAACTCTCACTAATTATCTGTTCGTAGCTAAGAGCACTGGCTGCTCTTCCATAGGTCCTAAGTTCAATTCCCAACAACCACATGGTGTCTCACAACTATCTGTAATGTGATCATATGCTCTATTCTGATGGGCAGGCATACATGAGGAAAGAGCATTTGTATACATAAAATAAGTAAATCTTTAAAAATTTTAAAAACCATCATTAGTGTTAGTTATCTCTCTTTCCTTCCCTTATCTCTGTATAACCACTTTTCCTTATTTAATGTATCTCCCATTTTCTTCACTTTATAGCAACCATGACCTACTATTGCCCTCCCTGTAATCCTTCTTCTGATATTTCTTCATGGTCCCTTTCTATTTTACCGACCTCTGAAGTTGCATTAGGTTATATACTCAAATTTAAATATTCAAAGCTAAGATCTACAAACAGGAAAGATCATGCAACATTGATCATTTCTGGGTTTGTCTTACTCAAACCCAAAACTTGTCTTACTCAATATATTTCCCAGGTCCACCCTTTTAACTTTTAATTTCATGTCAGTTTTTCTTTAAAGCTGAATAGAATTCCACTATATATGTAACATATTGAAGAAGGATGCTTAAAAGAAATCCCACACTAGCTCAGAATTGAGTATAATAAAGGGTTATTTATTTAAAGGTAGGCTCACAGATCACAATCCTATGCTGGGATGGGGAACAGCAACCGAATCCTGCAGTTGGAAACGAGGCTGGAGGTGTGCTTTACATTGGCATAAACAGTATAAGAGGCCATACCCAAGTGGGTAGGTAACTTAAAGGCTACTGGCGGTAGGAATTCCTACAGCAACATATTTTCATTATCCATGAATCAGAGGTCCTGATCAACATAGGGTGCTGAAAAGATGAGAATGATCCCTCATCATCAGATTGTGATATTACATGATGCAATGTACTTTTAGTAGCATGGTTATGAGCTCACAGAATTCTTCTCACAAAGGAAGAAACAGAATAGAGAGGTACAAAACAAATTTTAATATAGAGTATGGAAGACAGCAAGAAATCCAAATGACTTTTAAGATTTAAAGCATAGTCTTCCTATGACAAACAGCAAGAAAACTGGAGAATCCAGTTCTAGAATTAAATATGAGGAACTAAATCATATAGACAATCTAAATGAATCTGAAATGTTATTTTTTCATGAAGCACAACTTTGAGATTTTTTGAAATGAGGAGCCAACCATACATACCTGACTTCTGATTTATAGAATTATCAGATAAGAATTTGTGGTCATTTCAAGCTGCCACATATTCAGTAACTCATTATGCACAAACTGAAAACAAATTTATTGTCCTCCCACCTTCTGCACAGTGACCATCAGGAGACTGAGTTTTTCCAAGTGCCAGGGAAAAAATTAATCAGGCAAAGGAGTGATGAAGAATTTTATCATCAAGAACTTAATGGTATTCAATGATTTCAGAACCTGTTCTAGGTCCTTGTACCTCCTCAACAGTTTGTTCTATATGCACCTTGTTGAAGGCCCATTCCTTGTAGGCTGGAAATTCCAACTTCTGTTTGTGGGATGCAGTAGTGTCACAATGTAGCAAAATCCCAGGAACTCTCAGTGCTGCCATGCTCTCATCTGATGTAGCTGGCAGCATCTGTGCATCTCTCTTACATCTCCTAAATCGTGCAAATGAGTATGATTTCTCCTGAACTCTACCCCTTTTCTTTATCCTCTCCTTAGTATAGCATTTTGCTGCAAGAATCTCTGCTTATTTCTTTGATCTCTTGGAAGAATGTCTTCTCTATTTCTTAACTGTTATAACCAATTCTGTTTTGGCCCTCCTATTTAAACTTTATTAAGTTCAGGCACTTTGGTTTACTTTCTTCATTTTCTCTAGAAATATCATCTACTTAAAAGAACATAAAATAACTGCATGACATTAAGTACAAAAACTATTTCTAGTTCACACATTTCAACAGTATAATCTTAGAGAGTCTATCATCTTTAACCATGTTACTTAAACATCTCATGGCTAACTTAAACTTAACATGTACAGAGTTGGAACTTCTGTCTCTATCTTTTATAATGGTTCTGTAACCATTCTTTTCATCATAGAAAATGCATTACTTTTCTTCTGTTGCTCAGTCATTTCCTGTACAAAGTGTTTTTATAAGCTGAAAAATACTATACCTTACTAGTTTCCTTTCATAATAGATATAGTTTTCACTGGCTCCATAAAATCATCTATAACTTTTTAATTAGTCTGTTTTATGACTATGTTTTCATTATGATTCCAGATAAAGTCATTGTTTTTTTCACGTAATGATGGTTTCACTGATATTTTAATATTAATCCTTCTTCAACTTTCTTCAGAGAATAGGTACAGCATAAACATCTGAAAAATACCACACCATTTCCTTAATGAAAACATTCCTTATATGCTACTTCATTTAAATAAAACATGATTTTCTTGACATTGTTTCCAATTCTTTCAGATGCTAACTCAACTTGCTTTCTCAACCTTTTCTGCCTGTTTGCTCCCAACATATGTAATTTTCCCTAATGATATTTGTTGCCATAATTCATATCTTTGTAACACTCAAATGAAATTAGATTTTCCTTACTTATGTTTCCTGAATAGGTAAAAATGTTTAACAGAATATCTACACCTTCACTCTTCCCTCATATTAGTTTTCTTCACCTGAGTATGGTGGTTGGAATGAGAATGGCTCCTATACATTTACATTTGAATACCTGGTCCCAGGTGGTGGAACTGTTTAGGAAGGATTGGGAAGGTTGGTCTTGCTTGAGGAGGTGTGTCACTCTGATGACTATGTGATTTCAAAAGCCAACACCATTCCCAGTTAGTTATCTCTGCTTCAGGCTTTTGGATCAAGATATAAGCTCACCAACTGATCTGGTGTTGTATCTGACTTCCTATTGGCCTGCTTATCTCTATGATTGTCATAGACTCTAATTACGCATTTAGTTTAATTGTTATATTTTATAAATTGCCTTCATCATGGCGTTTTGTCAGATTAATTGAAAAGTAACTAAGATGCCTCATCATGTTTTCATTTGTTAGAGAGAACACTTTTATCATCTACATCATTTTGTCTCCCATAAAATTTCCATTTTCTACTTTAAATAATGTTTGAATTACATTTGCATTGCTTTGGTTCATATATCTTTAAACTTAAAAACAGTTCTCCTTTTTCCCAGAGTTGTTTTATATGAGACAGTTTATGCTGCTGAATTATGATGCTAATTACATTATTTGAAATTTCACAGGTTGATATATCAGTGCACTTTCCATCATTATGACTAAATACCAGAGATAAATCAATACACAAATATAAAAAAGAGTTTTGGATTGTGTAGCATGAATTCAAATTGGTATCAATAATAAAATCACAGAGTCAGATATAGGGATTAATGCTGAAAGAGCAGAGAGGCAGTGCAGTCAGCTATTAGAGAGACCTTTTACCTCTACTGAATCCTCAAACCAAAAAGGTGATCCTGTCCTCAGACTGCCTCCTCAACCTGCGTCCTCTGACTGAGTGCTTGCGATTGCTGCCTCAGACTGCAATGAGCTCCTGTTGCCTCCCACCTTTTATTCCTCTCTCTGTCCAACCATATCACTCCTGTCTCCACCTCTTTAGTGCTGGGATTAAAGGCATGTAATCCCAAATGCAGGGATTATCCTTGTATGAGCTTTGTTTCTCTTATAGTTTGAATCAATTTCCTGTAGCCCAGGGTGGCCTTGGATTAACAGAGATTGGTTTGCCTCTGTCTCCCAAGTCCTGGGGTTAAAAGGCCACTCCCTGGCCTCTGGTGGCTTAGTTCTGCACTCTGATCTTCAGACAAGCTTTATTTCTTAAAACACGAACAAAATAACACTAGAGGTTTGTAGAAAGAGAGTTCAGCCATGGTTAGTAAATTGTTTTTGAGTGTGGTGTAATAGAGCAAAATCACAGTGGGAGTCCAATGAAACAGGTCAGAAAGTAAGGAAACCTACTGTTTCCCCTGCAGATATACATTTAATCCCTAGATACCACAAGGTGAAAGGAGAGAACTGATTCCAGTGTGTTGTTTCCTGATCTATGCAAGTGCACCATGCAACACAAGTTCAGTATGTAAACTCGCTATCAAAATAAAATCTGGTGAGGCTTCATAATTGAGTGAGATGCTGAGTATATGGTGGCTCAGAAATAAAGAGAATTTGTTCCGAGAGAAAGGATTTTGTTACCTGAGTCATATCTTTCTTTTTTTATGTTCAAAACAATATTGAAGAACTCTGTTAGTATGCTATTCAATGTATAAAAGTAAAATATTTGTCAACATTAAATAAGAAGTAATAGAAGTAGTGCCATAAAATCTGAGCTTTCTTACATGAGGCTTCATCTTCTCATGCTCAGAACAATTCCTCACACATGGCTTTTGAGACAGGTGTAAGACCAGCACTCTGCGGGTTTTTGATGAGGCAATTTCAAGGACATTTAATAATACCACAGGAGTCGGACTTCAGTATCTGTCAACTAGTGCCTGGCTTATAGAATTAATAAAAATGTAGTCATAGTTAGGTCTTTCTAATTGCTTACGAACAATAACAACAACAGACTACTGCAACATCATTTTATCTCCCATAGTATTTCCATTTTTAACAATAAATAATGTTATGAATCATATTCGTGAGTATTACATTGGCTTGCATGTCTTTAAATTTAAGAACAAGTTCTCCTTTTCCAAGAGTCATTTGATAAGAACAAATACTGATTGCTTCCTAAGGCTGGAAGATCTCCTACTGACAGTAAACTACTACACCAGGGTAGCAGCTCTGCAGCTCCACAGATGATTTGCTCCTGCCTCAAGTCTTTAAACCTCATTCTGTCTGGCAGTAGTTCTGACTATTTTCAGTGTACTATTATAAACTGCCCACTATGGAGGGTAAAGCACAGAAGAGAATTTTATTTGTTTTCTTTTTCTAATTTTTTTCTTCATTTTCTTTTTAACTTTTCTTCTTTGGCCCCCTTCCCCCCCTTCATTCCAAGAACATAATCCTTCAAGAACTTCTCTGTTTTTGCTGTGTAGTGTGTAGGATGGTAATGGGTGAGATAAGCGATCACCAGCCTGCTAAGTACCTGGACAATACCTGCTGCACACCAAGTGTGCACAGATGCCGATCTTCTTGAGAAAACTCCAGAGCAAAGGGATTCTAATTCTGGACCATATTCAAGACCATATCTTGAACGTATTTCTCAGACTTCATACATTGCAGGCTGTGAATAATTTGTATTTTCAGAATCTGACACAGTCTCCTATCAAATCTGCAAACATCAAAATTGTATTTGTGGTATAGTTAAGAAAGTCTGATATTTGCCTGTCTTCTTCAAAGAATCTGTCTTTACAGATGTGACTAGTCAGATTGACATCTAGCATTCATTACCCCTCTACCTATGTTTGTACAATAGTGATGATAAATGAATTGTGTCTTTTTTTCTATATCAAGATCATTTCAAAATAGTAAACCTTCTTACAAATGAATACTCATATGCTACCATTCTATTCTTCCCATAAGACAACTTGACAGAAGTCTCTATTTTTCCAAATGTATTTTCTCTCTTTTCTTCTATTTGGCAGACGTAGAAGAAGAAACTTATGTGAACCATCTATCCAGCCCCAATGTAACACTATTTCTAATGTAATTTAAATACTTTGTGTCTGATTCAATGTGCTACTACAATGGAATATTTAAATCATACTGAAATACTAACATAGGGCATTTTAATCATTATGGGTGCACAACATCAATGTGACAAAAACAACTTTGTTTCAAAGATCCTAGTGTCCTGAAGTTTTCTGAACTGTGGTTTCCAAATTCCCATCTCATTGAAGCAATAGAATTTCCTGAGACTGCTTTGAAGGTTCACTCTCCTCAGCATCTAATACTGGTCATGATTCAGAACCCTGAACATGCACAAAAGTCACTAGAAAGTCTCAGAAGGCTAGTGCTCTGGATTCATCTCCAGATTTCATAGCATGGATTCAACAATATGAACAAACAGATTTCTAAGTTGAAATTTGAAAGAATGATTGGAAATCTAAAATTCTCCTTTGTTTTACAGCGTAACTATATAATTTAGGGATGTTGTCCTCTATCATAGAACTATGGAACTAACATCCAATAGGGAAGACATTTTCTTCATGAATTCCTTTGCAATTCTTACAATTGAGGTAAAATCTTCTCTTATTGAATCTTCCATGCCTATATATTTATATCTCATATGAATAACTTTTCAGTCTTATATTTTAACTGATTTTATCCATGATTTTCTTTTATTTATGTTTTAACTCTGTAAGATTAAATAAAAAAATCATAATCATTTTTGTAAACCAAGCTCCACTTATATATACACATTAGTATTAATATATATCTGTGGTATAATATTTTAAATAACATACCATTATGTGTTTCCATTTATATCTCTTGTTAATAGTTTGCAATCTCCTCTGCTTGTGTTGACTTAGTTGATGTCAATATATACTCACTCACATCTGCTGCATTTTTTAATTCATACTTGTTCTACTATTTCTTTGAACTGATTTATGCAAATTCATTTGGGCATCTATAATATATATATATATAGTATAAATGAGAGAGACTATATACAAATTAGTCCAAATGTCCTATCATTTTTTGACTCTTGTTTACAGGATATTTTATTAATTTAAATAATTGTATGCCTAGCATATGCTAGAGATTCACTAATATATCATTTTTTACATTTTCTTTAACTTTTATATAATTTAAAGCATAAAGCTAGAGGTCTGGGAAGATGATCTGTTTGTAAGATGCTTATTGTGGAACCATGAAGACTTGGTTTTAGATTACAACACACATAAAAGCTAAACACAGTCATTTTTATGAGTAACTTTGTAAGTGGAACGACAAAGAAGTGAAACCTGACAGCCAGCTTGCTTTCTTGGGTTGCTGAATGCCTAGTTCAGTGAATGAGTCAGTCTTAAAATAAGGTGGAGACTGAAGAAGATGTGACATCAACTTCTGTCCCCTACAAACTCCCATATACATATATAGACATGTGCACATGTATATGAACATGTACACATATTCACACCACTCATTTCATATAAAATTATGAATTTTGTCTCTTAATTTAAAAACATATGTCAGGCTGTCTTGAGTACAGTATATCCTTTCTCATTTAATGAAACCTATATGGCATATAGACTCTTTCTCATCAGATTGTTTTGGGTTACTCTGAGAACAACATAGTCTTTAAAGTACCTTCTTGAAGATCTGAGTATGTGCACACAACCTTCTGTACATTTTTAATTGTTCAGGCAATGACATGAAAACTGCTTTCATAAAAAAAGGGGGTGGGGTAAAAGCTAGTCAAGCACTATGGTAGAAGAGCAGCATCTAATGCGAAACCTAAACCAAAAGCAGGAAGAAAAATAGACCATGGTCCAGATAGTACCATCAGCAGCACAGAGAGGCAAACAACAGATCTCCTTCCTCACTATCCCTTTGCATTTTTCTTACTTTTATTTACTTGTAATTAACAGAGGAAAGCATACAGCAGGTACTTTGAATACAGATAAAGTCATAAGGTGGTAACTAAATCCTTATATTTCTCTTGTCAATGCCAGAAAGGACAGAGAAACAGACTGATTTCTATGAGCAACAAAAGATAAGACTGAACTATATACATGTTATGATGCATTTTTCCTATTTCCTAATCAACACTTCTTTACTTAAAGACTAAAATATAAAATGCACATTTACATTTGTTTAAAGGAACAAAGTGTTTGAAATATGAAAGCTGCAGTGTAAAAATGCTGTGAAACAGTGTGTTCTGGACTTGGCAGGATTACTGAACCCATGGCCTCACAACAGCTGTAGCTCCTGCACCAGAACAAGTGCCTTAACACTCCAGTCTGGATGGAGGAGGGGCTTACCAGGCCCCAGCAGCAGTTGATATGTCATTGTAGTTGATGTTGGTTGGAAACGGAATGTTGGGGGAGGACTGCTTGTTTCTGGCTGCTCAGCCCTGAAATAATCACACAGAGACTATATTAATTAAATCACTGCTTGGCTCATTAGCTCTAGCTTCTTATTGGCTAAATATTATATATTAATTTAAACCCTTTCTATTAATCTGTGTATCACCAAGTGGCTGTGGCTTACCAGCTAAAGTTCCGGCATCTGTCTATGGCGGGGCTACATGGCTTCTCTTTTACTCTGCCTTTCTTTCTCCCAGCATCCAGTTTGGTTTTCCCTGACTAGCTAAATTCTGCTTTGCTATAGGTACAAAGGAATTCCTTATTAATCAATGGTAATCACAGCATACAGAGGGAAATGCCATATCACCTCCCTCTTTCTGTTTAAATGAAAAAAAAAGGTTTTAACTTTAACAGAGTAGAATTACATATAAGAAAACAAGTATCAAGCAATAATTACCAAGTCCATATCAATGAAAAGTATCCATCTCTATAGCATATTCCCCTTTAAATAGAAACAATATTTGGTAATATGGACGCAGTTCTCTAGACTACTTCCTACTGGTTGGGGGCACTGTTAATCAGGTCTTTTATGGTGTATCCTGTGTGCTAGGTTCATCTCAGTCAGTAGTTGGGTGAGGTAATTTTTTGGGGGTGTTCACAGTGACCTTTCAGAGGATTTTGGTGCATCAAACCATATAAGTCTGGAAGCAATCCACAGGTTCTCTTCCTCTGTGGAAACAAAAGTGGAAACAATACTAGCTTCTTACTGGCTAAATCCTACATATTAATTTAACCCATTTCTATTAATCTGTGTATTGACATGTGGATGTGGCTTACTGGTTCAAGTTCCGGCATCTGCCTCTGGCGGGGCTACATGGTTTCTCTTTTACTCTGCCTTCCTTTCTCCCAGCATTCAGTTTAGTTTTCCCCACCTAGCTAACTTTTCTCTTGCTATAGGTCCAAAGCAGTTTCTTTATTAATCATTGTAATCACAGCATATAGAGGAAAAATCCCACATCAATGGAAAGCCATTTTTCTTTACAGGTGTGGTGGCTCTAGTAGGTTATCCATGACTTACTGGTCTACAAACATGAGCACATGGGCAGCACTGATGGGACTCAGTGAGTTATTTAAAAAAATGAAGAAGTAAAGGACTACTAGGGATAGTAGGATGGTCACAGAGTGTATGGGGCTGAGTTTAATATGTCTGACAATGAACAAAATATATCGTAGATACACATGAAATTCAGGATGAACACAAACATTGTATTTTAAACATGAGGGAGTTTTGAGAGAAATGTGTCTCAGGATGCTTGAGTATCAATTACAAAAGTAAGAGATTCCAAGTTTCCAAGTTGCTCATACACAATGGTAATTTATTTCATATTATTTGGTAAAATAAAAAGTACGAGAAAGTTTCAACAAATTGAGACTTTTATGAGACCTTTTTAAAAATAGATTGTTTCTCGTAGCTGTGTTCTCACAAGAGGAAAGGAGCTAGCCATCTCCCAGCGGCCTCGTTAATCTGGCTTCATGTTAATTGCTAGTCATCATCTTGAAGCTCCCCTACTATTATAGTCATCCTGGGAGCTAGAGCTTCAGCTTATGAGTGGGGACCGATAGGCACACCATTCCACTGCAGCAAGTGATGAAGCAAATCTCTGAAAATGAAATTTAACCCATACAGAGAAACACAAAAATTGAACATGTTAATAATACCAGGTAATGATCTATGTATGCAATACCTATATAGATTTCTTCTAATTCTTAGTGATTCCTTATGTCATAAATGTTTATAGGATTTTATCTAGCGTTTTGAGGTAAAACCTCTACTTCGTGACCCTATTATGTGATAATCTACTAGAATTTCTTACTCATATAGAACTGCAATTTAATTTCTATTGCTGAACCTTTCTTTCTCTCTTTCTAAGTTTCAGAACTCTCTGCTAGCCATCATCCTACTGTAAACTACAATGATATTTATTTCTTAATTCAAATATGAGTGAAGTAATATATTCTTGTCCCTGTGTGACTGTTCTATTTCACTTAATGTAATCATCTAGTGTCACATCCATCTTGCTACAAATAGCAGAGATTCAATTTGTTTATGTTTGAAAAGCATTACACAGTGCTTACACACCAAAACTTCTTCACGTAGTCAGTCAGTAGTCAATAAATAGCTAATTTGTATTTTCTTGTTGCTCTGAATAATAGTACAATAACATTGGAGTGCTGATGTATCTGTGACAAACTGATTTTATTTTCTCAGTATAAACCCTCAATAGTAAGAACACTGAAACTTTGTTTGTATGTATGTATGTATGTTTGTGTGTGTGTGTAAGACAGACATACAGACAGACATAACACACACAGAGAAAGAGAGAGAGAGACTGTGTGTGTGTGTGTGAGAAAAACCTCCATAATGTTTTCATGACCACAATTTTGTTTGCATTCTCCCCAATAGTTCCTTTCCTATGCAATTCTCTCCAGCAGTTTTTTTTCCCTAGGGATTTTGTTTATTTGGAAGTTTTTGTTTGGTTTTCAACATTTAAGGACAATTTCATGAGATTTTAAAAGAGAAACATCAGGGCAGGCTAGATCTAATTTTTGACAGTTGTTGGAAGAAGATGAAGAAGAACTAGAAAAAAAATACAGTTTGAGTTAATTAAGCAGTCACAGGGTGGAAGAAAGACACTGGGAGAAGGAGAAAGTCAAAATCCCCGGGGAAAGAATGTCCAAAATAAAACCAATATGAATATCTGAAAGAAATATCAAAAAGACAAACAATATTTTCCTTTTATGAGTATTCAGAAAAGTTGAGAAGCTCTATCCAGATACCCACTGTGGCTTCATAAAGTATTATACTGGGTGGGCTTTCTGGGAAGGAAAAGTACATTATTTCAATAGTGGGATAATTATTCCTTCCATCTCTTTAACAAGAATTACAGTGAATTAGTCTTCTGGGGTGTGGTTTCTACTAGTTGATTGACAGGAAATTGTCATTCCTGTTTGCAGATCTCAGTGGCCTGCTTAAGAAGACCAAAGCTGGATCCATCCAGAGGGGTGAGTGTGTGCCCGCCAAGCAAGAAGTTCCCCAGAAGGGAGTGTAGGGCACCTCCAGCTCCTGCTGAAGGGGCTTCTTTGTTCCACAAGACCCTGCCTCCCGCCAAGTACGCCCTTTTGTCTGTGGGGTCCTTGGCCTACCGAAAGTCCCTGTTCCTGTTCTGAGGAGATCGATCCAGAGGGTTGAGTGTGTGCTTGCCAGGCCCAAAGGTCCCCTGAAGGGAGTGCAGGGCACCTCCAGCTCCTGCTGCAGGGGCTTCTTTGTTCCACAAGACCCTGCTTCCCCCAAGCCTGCCCTATTGTCTGCAAGGTCTTTGGTCCAGGAACGTATCCTGCTCCTACACTGAGGAAATCCAGCCAGAGGGCACTCCTTTCCATCTTTGGGGTCCTTAGATCCACCAGCACAACCGACTCCAGTGCCAAGGAGCCCTAAGAGAGGGTAGACCAAGAAAATTCCCCAAGTACAGAGTTAGTCACAGCAAAGATTGGATCAAGATGCCAAGACTCTCCTGGCTGCATTGGAGGAAGAGATGTGCAGGCACCAATGCAAGAATTCCTCCAACAACATGAAAAGCATCATGACCACACCAGAATCTAGTGATCACACAACAAGAAGACTTGAACATCATTTCCAGAAGAAGTAGAAGAAATCAACTTTAAACGTAACATCATGAAAATAATAGAGGCCCTGAAACAGGATTGAAAAACTCCTTTAAAGAAATGGAGAAGACAAACAAAAAGGTAGAAGAAATGAATAAAGCTCTCAAAGATACCCAAGAAAAAGCAATCAAACAGGCAATGGAAATAGTTCAAGGATTGAAAAATAAAATGGAGGCAATGAAGAAAACAAAAACTGATACAAAAACCACACAAAGACTCAACCAAGAAAAAGAATTACAGACGAATCTCATTCATGAACATCAATGCAAAAATTCTCAATAAAATACGGACAAACCGAATCCAAGAACACATCAAAAAAATCTTCCATTATGATCAAGTAGGCTTCATCCCAGAGATGCAGGGCTGGTTCAACATATGAAAATCTATCAATGTAATCCATCATATAAATAAACTGAAAGAAAAAAAACCATATAATCATTTCATTAGATGCTGAAAAAGCATTTGACAAAATTCAGCACCCCTTTATGATAAAGGTCTTGGAGAGATTAGGGATACAAAGTTCATACCTAAATATAATAAAAAGAAAATACAGCAAGCCGACAGCTAACATCAAATTAAATGGAGAGAAACATGAAGCCTTTCCACTAAAATCAGGAACAAGACAAGGCCGTCCACTCTCTCCATACCTGTTGAACATAGTGCTTGAAGTTCTAGCAATAGCAATAAGACAACATAAGGAGATCAAGAGGAATAGAATTGGAAAGGAAGAGGTCAAACTTTCGTTATTTGTAGATGATTTGATAGTGTACATAAGTGACCCCAAAAACTCTACCAAAGAACTCTTACAGCTGATAAACACCTTCAGTAATGTGGCAGTCAAGTCCAAAAACTTGGCATCCCTCCTATACACAAAGAATAAAGAAGCAGAGGGGGAAATCAGAGAAACATCACCTTTCACGATAGCCACAAATAGCATAAAGTATCTTGGGGTAACCCTAACCAAGGAAGTGAAAGATCTATTTGACAAGAACTTTAAGACTTTGAAGAAAGAAATTGAAGAGGATACCAGAAAATGGAAAGATCTCCCATTGGATTGGTAGGATCAACATAGTAAAAATGGCAATTCTACTAAAAGCAATCTATAGATTCAGTGCAATCCCCACCAAAACCCCAACAAAATTCTTCACAGACCTTGAGAGAACAATAATCAAATATATATGGAAAAACAAAAACCCCAGGATAGCCAAAACAACCCTGTACAATAAAAGCACTTCTGGAAACATTACTATCCCTGACTTCAAACTCTATTACAGAGCTACAGTAATGAAAACAGCTTGGTATTGGCATAAAAACAGATCAATGGGATCAACTTGAAGACCCGGGTATTAACCCACAAACCTGTGAACACGTCATATTTGACAAAGAAGCTAAAATTATACAATGGAAGAAAGAAAGCATCTTTAACAAATGGTGCTGGCATAACTGGATGACAACCTGTAGAAGAATGAAAATAGATCCGTATCTATCACCATGCACAAAATTCAAGTCCAAATAGATCAAAGACCTCAATATAAATCTGACCACACTGAACCTAATAGAAGAGAAAGTGGGAAGTAGCCTGCAATACACGGGCATAGAAGACCACTTCCTATGTATAACCCCAGTGGCACAGACAATAAGAGCAACAATAAATAAATGGGACCTCCTGAAACTGAGAAGCCTCTGTAAAGCAAAGGACACAGTCATTAAGACAAAAAGGCATCCTACTGAATGGGAGAAGATCTTCACTAACCCCACATCGGAGAAAGGTCTGATCTCCAAAATATACAAAGAACTCAAGAAACTAGACATTAAAATGCTAAATTACCCAATTAAAAAATCGGGTAATAATCTGAACAGAGAATTCTCAACAGAAGAAGTTCAAATGGCCAAAAGATACTTAAGGTCATGTTAAACTACCTTAGTGATCAGGTAAATGAAAATCAAAACAAGTTTGAGATACCATCTTACACCTGTCAGAATGGCTAAAATCAAAAACACCAAGGATAGCCAATGCTGGAGAGGATGTGGAGTAAGGGGAACTTTCATCCATTGCTGGAGGGAATGAAAACATGTGCAATTACTTGGAAATCAGTGTGGCGGTTTCTCAGGAAATTGGGAATCAATCTACCTCAGGATCAAGCAATACCACTCTTGGGAATATACCCAAGAGATATCCAATCATACTACAAAAGCATTTGTTCAACTGTGTTCATAGCAGCATTATTTTTAATAGCCAGAACCTGGAAACAACCGAGGTGCTCCTCAATGGAAGAATGGATAAAGAAAGTGTGGAATATATACACATTAGAATACTACTCAGTGGCAAAAAACAATGACATCTTGAATTTTGCATGTGAATGGATGGAAATAGAAAACACTATCCTTAGTGAGATAACCCAGACCCAAAAAGGTGAATATGGTATGTACTCACTCATTAGTGGACTCTAGCCATAAACAAAGGACATTAAGCCTATAGTTCACAAGCCTAGAGAAGCCAAATAGCAAGGTGAACCCAAACAAAAACATATAGATCCTCCTGGAAATTGGAAACAAACAAGATAAGGGGAAAATTTGGGAGCATGGGGGTGGGGGTAGGGGTTGGAATGGGGTTGCGGGAAGGGGAGAGGGGGAAGTAGAAGGGAGAAGGGAAGGACTGTGGAGAGCTTGCAGGAGTTGGAGGATGGAGATGAAGGAAGGGCAGATATTGCAGCAGGGAAGAAGATATCTACATTAAGGGAGCCATTTTAGGGTGGGCAAGAGACTTGGCTCTAGAGGGGATCTCAGATGTCCACGGGGGTATTCCCAGCTACATCCTTTGGCAGCAGAGGAGAGGGTGTCTGAAGTGGCCTTGTCCCATAGTCACACTGATGACAATCTTGAATATCACCATAGAAATTTCGTCCGATGGATGGAGATAGAGACAGAGACCCACAACCACATCAGAGCAATGGACTGAGCTCCCAAGGTCCAGTCAAAGAGCAGAAGGAGGGAGATGAGCAAGGAAGTCAGGATAGTGAGGGGTTGGTCCACCCACTGAGACAGTGTGCCTGATCTAATGGGAGCTTCCAAATCCAGCTGGACCGGGACTGAACGAGCATGTGATCAAACCAGACTCTTTGAATGTGGCTGTCAATGGGGAAGGACTGAGAAGCCATCGATAATAGCACTGGGACCTGTCTCTTCTGCATGTATTGGCTTTTTGGGACCCTAGTTTACTTGGATGCACACCTTCCTAGGCCGGGATGGAGGGGGGAGGGCCTTGGACTTCTCACAGGGCAGGGTTCCCTGCCCTTTCTTAAGGATGGAGGGGGAGAGAGGAGGGTTAGTGTGGGAGCGGGAGGGGAATGGGAGAAGGGGAGGAAGGGTCAATTTTTGAATGGAAAAATAAAAAACTAAAAAAAAATGTCATTGATGCTTATGCTGTATAGCTTGGAATGTTAGATCTGCACCCCAAATCAGAAAGTCAGAAATATACTCCTTTCTCTTTTTCTTTTTTGTTAGTTTTTCAGACCACATTTCTCTTTGGTGCTTTGGATCCTGTCCTGGAGCTAGGTCTTACAGACCAGACTGGCCTGGAACTCACAGAGATCTGTCTGCCTCTGCCTCGAGTACTGGGATTAAGGGTGTTTGCCACCACCACCCAGCCCCGAAGTCAGAGGTATACTCCTTTCTTTTGACCAAAAGGGAATAAATTTCTTAAATAACCTCAACATAGCTCTGATCAATGCTGTTTCAGGCATGGTATCAGTTTATACAGCTCTACAGTAATCTTGTGATTGATACAATTCCACTTACCTATATTATTCCCCTGTTCTCCCTCCAAAAAGAAACTGCTACTACTACTACCTAAAACAATTTTCCCATTTATTTCTCCTAGAAGTTCTTTACTTTCACAGCTTACATTTGCATCTCTAATCCATTTGAGTTCACTTTTGTACGTGTCAGAGATAGGTTTTATGCCTAAAGTTTAGGCACTACTTAATGAAAAGCTTGCTGTTTTCTAAAATGTGTCATTTAAAACTTTTGTCAGAATTTAATTGGTGTAATGTGAGTTGGTTTATTAATTTTGTTTTGTTGATCTTTATCTATGTGCATTCAAATACCACCTTGCTTTCATTTCTATAGCTTCATTTTATATTTTTAAATCTGGTAGTATATTTATTCTGGTTTTTTCATTTGCTTAATATCACTTTCATGCTTAGGTTATTCTTGTTGTTCTGTACAAAGTCAGGTTTGCAGTTTTGGGTCTGTGAAAAATGCTATTGATTGATATTTTGAAAAGAATTGCATTGAATCTTTATGTCATTTCTAAGTATCAGTTCTAACAATTGATTCAGGTGGTATGCTTTCCCTCTTTCATGTTGTATTCAATTTCTTTCATTAATGCTTCATAGTATTCATTGTAGATATTCTTCAACTATATTTGAGTGTTTAATGTGGGAATGTATCCTAGACACTTAGACTAGAGCACAATTGATAACTAATTTTGAAAATTAATTTTGATATTATCTTATATCTTAAGTGCTAAGTTTTAAATAAGTTATTACTGTATAAATATAAGCATTATAGCTTTAAAGACCTATGACAATTTCAGATAAATTGCATTGTACTAATTGATTATTGGTGGAAATCCAAATTACTTTTATCATGCAGAGCAACAATTCTGCTCCATTCTGTTTATCCAAATAAAATGAACACTTGCATTTATACAAAAATCCTGTACATGGATCTTTACAGTGGCTTTTACTTAACATCAAAGTGTGAACACAACTTCGATGTTCTTTATTAGGTGAATGGAGGCAAACTGCCTCATTTTCAGACATTGCATGTTATAAAGTGAAGGGAAACCTTCGTTCATGAAAAGATGTCGCAAAATGCTAAACTCAAATTAGTATTTAAAGCAAAGTCATCTAAAAAATCTCTACACTCTCTAATTCCAGCTGTAAGACAATTGTGAAAATGGAGAAATTATGGGGCCAACTCCAAGATCAATGTCACCAGGGTTTGCGGATAGAATAGTAGATTAATAATAGAAAACTTTATGGTAGTGTTACTATTTCATCTGATACCGTAACAGTGCTATCATATGTTATGCATTTGTATAAACCTGTAGAAACCATAAAAAAACAAATACAAATGATTAAAAAGGAAAGAATGTTCAACATCATAGAAATGCATGAGCTATACATTGAGAAATTTATTAGTTATTTTTCCTTTTTCTTTTAAGACAGTCTGTTCACGTTCCAGCCCAATTTGTTGGTGATTTTTTTATGCTGAATGAGTCATTTGCTTTTGTTTTTATTCGTGGTTAGGTTCTTAGTATATTCTTTATAGTAATCCTTTGTCAAGTGTATAGCCCAAAAAGACGGCCTCCCATTCTGTGGGATTCCTCTTTCCCTCACTGATTGTTGCTCTAGCAGTGTAGAAACTTTTTAGCTGTATAAAATCAGATTTGCCAATTATGTGTCTTAACCTTGGATTAATGGGGTCCTTTTCAGAAAATCTTTTCCTGCATCCCTATATGTAGAGTACTCTTTATGGTCTCTTCTAGAACTTTCAGCATTTCAGGCTTCATATTTAGGCCTTTGCTTCATTGTAGTTTGTAGTTTTTAGTACATGGTGATAGATACAGGTTTAATCTAATTTTTTCTGTATATGGACAACTTGTTTTCCCCGCATTTTTTTTCCATACATTGTTTTGTTTTATTTTTTCCATTCAAGAACATAATTAAAGATAAAAAAAAAATTTTTTTTCCTTTCTTCCCCTTCTCCCGGTCCCCTCCCACTACCCCCC